>JAKWBO010000201.1:0-84353 GCA_034336685.1 Luscinia luscinia | reverse complement strand
CACGGCGGTGGACCCGGGACCCCCGGGACCCCGAATCCCACCCCAGGGACCCCCGGGACCCCAAATCCCACCTCGGGGAACCCCAAATCCCACCTGAGGACCCCCAAACCACACCCCGGGGACCCCCAGGGACCCCACATCCCACCCAG
This sequence comes from Luscinia luscinia, assembly GCA_034336685.1. Lineage (NCBI taxonomy): Eukaryota > Metazoa > Chordata > Aves > Passeriformes > Muscicapidae > Luscinia > Luscinia luscinia. The sequence goes on along the minus strand of JAKWBO010000201.1, from coordinate 84,204 downwards.
GGACCCCCGGGAACTCCAAATCCGACCGGGAACCCCAAATCCCACCCCCGGGAACCCCAAATCCCACCGGGGACCCCCGGGACCCCAAATCCCACCCAGAGACCCCGGGAACCCCAAATCCCACCCCAGGAACCCCAAATCACCCGGGGACCCCAAATCCCACCCGGGGGCCCCCGGAACCCTAAATCCCACCCCGGAACCCCGTCACCCCGGGGACCCCCAGGAACCCCAAATCCCACCCCCGGAACCCCAAATCCCTCCCGGGGACCCCCGGGAACCCCAAATCCCACCCTGGGACCCCGAACCACACCCCGGGGACCCCCGGGAACCCTAAATCCACCCCGGGGACCCCCGGGACCCCAAATCCCACCCAGGGACCCCCGGGACCCCAAATCCCTCCCCGGGGACCCCCGGGAACCCCAAATCCTACCCCGGGGACCCTAAATCACACCCCGGGGACCCCCGGGAACCCCAAATCCCACCCTGGGGACCCCAAATCCCACCCCGGGAACCCCAAATCCCACCCCGGGGACCCCCAGAACCCCAAATCCCACCCGGGGACCCCCGGGAAGCCCAAATCCCAACCCTGGGAATCCCCGGAACCCCAAATCCCACCCCAAGACCCGAAATCCCACCCCGGGGACCCCCAGGGAACCCCAAATCCCAACCCGGGGACCCCCGGGAACCCCAAGTCCCACCCGGGACCCGAAATCCCACCCCGGGGACCCCAGGAACCCCAAATCCCACCCTGGGGACCACCGGGAACCCCAAATCCCACCCGAACCCCAAATCCACCCGGGGACCCCTGAACCCCAAATCCCACCCCCGGGACCCCAAATCCCACCCTGTGGACCCCAGGGACCCCAAACCCCTCTGCAGAGACCCCAAACCACACCGCAGAGACCACCAGGGAACCTCAAAATCCCTCACAGGAGACTTCAAACCCTCAAACCTCGCAGAGACCACCAGGAAACCCAAATCCCTCTTCAGAGACCACTGAGAAACTCCAAATCCCACTGCAGGGACCCCGAACCGCAAATTCCTCCTAAGGAACCACAAACCCCACCCAGGGACCCCAAATCCCACCCAGGGACCCCAAACCCACCGCAGAGACCACCAGGGAACCCCAAATCCCTCCCAAGGAACTTCAAATCCCTCAAACCCCTCACAGAGATCCTCAAGGAAACCCAAATCCCTCCCAAGGGACCCCAAACCCTCCCTAAGGAACCCCAAACCCACCTGCAGAGACCACCAGGAACCCCAAATCCCCCCCCAGGGACCCCAAACCCCACCGCAGAGACCACCAGGGAACCCCAAATCCCTCCCAAGGAACTTCAAATCCCTCAAACCCCTCACAGAGACCCCCAAGGAAACCCAAATCCCTCCCAAGGGACCCCAAACCCCATTGCAGGAACCCCAAACCCCCTCTAAGGAACCCCAGGGAACCCCAAAAACCTCAGAGACCCCAGGAACCCCAAATCCCACCCGGGGACCCCCGGGAACCCCAAATCCAGCCCGGGAACCCCAAATCCCTCCCAAGGGACCCCAAACCCCTCAAACCCGCGACCACCCCCGTCCAGGGCCCCCCGAGGGACCCCCCCAGAGCCCCAACTCACTGACGATGTAGGGCTGGACGGAGCCTTCGTCCTCCCCGCTGTCCGGCACGGGCCGCTGGGGGCGGGCAAGGGCTCACTGAGGGCCCGGCTGTCCCCAGCACAGCCCTGTCCCCAGCACCCTGTCCCTGTCCCCAGCACCCTGTCCCTGTCCCCAGCACCCTGTCCCTGTCCTTGTCCCTGTCCCTGTCCCCAGCACCCTGTCCCTGTCCCTGTCCCCAGCACCCTGTCCCTGTCCCCAGCACCCTGTCCCTGTCCCTGTCCCCAGCACCCTGTCCCTGTCCCCAGCATGGCCCTGTCCCTGTCCCTGCCCCTGTCCCTGTCCCTGTCCCTGTCCCCAGCACGGGCCTGTCCCTGTCCCCAGCACCCTGTCCCTGTCCCTGTCCCTGTCCCTGTGCCTGTCCCTGTCCCCAGCACGGCCTGTCCCTGTCCCTGCCCCTGTCCCCAGCACCCTGTCCCTGCCCCAGCCCTGTCCCTGTCCCTGTCCCTGTCCCCAGCACCCTGTCCCTGTCCCCAGCACCCTGTCCCTGTCCCTGTCCCTGTCCCCAGCACGGCCTGTCCCTGTCCCCAGCATGGCCCTGTCCCTGTCCCCAGCATGGCCTGTCCCTGTCCCCAGCACCCTGTCCCTGTCCCTGTCCCTGTCCCTGTCCCTGCCCCTGTCCCCAGCACCCTGTCCCTGCCCCAGCCCTGTCCCTGTCCCTGTCCCTGTCCCCAGCACCCTGTCCCTGTCCCTGTCCCAGCCCTGTCCCTGTCCCTGTCCCCAGCACCCTGTCCCTGTCCCTGTCCCTGTCCCAGCCCTGTCCCTGTCCCTGTCCCCAGCACCCTGTCCCTGTCCCTGTCCCTGTCCCAGCCCTGTCCCTGTCCCTGTCCCTGTCCCTGTCCCTGTCCCCAGCCCTGCCCCTGTCCCTGTCCCCAGCACCCTGTCCCTGTCCCTGTCCCTGTCCCCAGCACGGCCTGTCCCTGTCCCTGTCCCAGTCCCTGTCCCTGTCCCTGTCCCTGCCCCAGCCCTGTCCCTGCCCCAGCCCTGTCCCTGTCCCTGTCCCTGTCCCTGTCCCTGTCCCTGCCCCAGCCCTGTCCCTGTCCCTGTCCCTGTCCCTGTCCCTGTCCCTGTCCCTGCCCCAGCCCTGTCCCTGCCCCAGCCCTGTCCCTGTCCCTGTCCCTGTCCCTGTCCCTGTCCCCAGCCCTGTCCCTGCCCCAGCCCTGTCCCTGCCCCCAGCCCTGTCCCTGTCCCTGTCCCTGCCCCTGTCCCTGTCCCTGTCCCTGTCCCTGTCCCTGCCCCAGCCCTGTCCCTGTCCCTGTCCCAGCCCTGTCCCTGTCCCCAGCCTTGTCCCTGTCCCTGTCCCCAGCCCTGTCCCTGTCCCTGTCCCTGTTCCCAGCCCCTGTCCCTGCCCCCAGCCCTGTCCCTGTCCCTGTCCCTGTCCCTGTCCCCAGCATGGCCTGTCCTGTCCCTGTCCCTGTCCCTGTCCCTGTCCCTGCCCCAGCCCTGTCCCTGCCCCAGCCCTGTCCCTGTCCCCAGCCCTGTCCCTGTCCCTGTCCCTGTCCCTGTCCCTGTCCCTGCCCCAGCCCTGTCCTGCCCCGTGCCCACCTGGATGACGGTGACGGTGGCCCCGGGCTCGGTGGCGATGCGCTGCAGCCCCAGGCGCGCGGTGCCCAGCCCGGGGGCGGCAGCTGGGGGGGCAGCGGGTGGGGGTCCAGCTGCCGGAAGCGCGGCAGCCAGAACATCATCCTCTGCACCTTCCTGACGGGGCGGCTGCGCGGCCCGAACACCCCCAGCAGCAGGAAGCGCGTCTCGGCGTCGGGCACCACGCCTGGGGACAGCGGGGACATGGAGGGACACTGGGGACATGGGGGACATTGGAGACAGGGGGACATGGGGGACATCGGGGACATTGAGGGGACACTGGGGACATGGGGACATTGGAGACAGGGGGACATTGAGGGACATTGGGGGGCATTGAGGGACATTGGGGACAGTGGGGACATTGAGGGACATTGAGGGGACACTGGGGACATGGAGGACATTGGAGACAGGGGGACATTGAGGGCATTGAGGGGACATTGGGGACAGTGTGGACATGGGGGGACATTGGGGACATTGAGGGGACATTGGGGACATGGAGGTGACATTGAGGGGACATTGGGGGGACATTGAGGGGACATTGAGGGGACATTGGGGACATTGGGGATATGGGGGGACATTGGGGGGGCATTGAGGGGACATTGGGGGGCATTGGAGACATGGGGGACATTGGGGACAGGGGGACATTGAGGGGACATTGGGGGGGCATTGAGGGGACATTGGGGGGGCATTGGGGACATTGAGGGACATTGGAGACAGTGGGGACAGGGGGACATTGAGGGACATTGGGGACATTGAGGGGATATTGGGGACAGGGGGACATTGAGGGACAATGGGGACATTGAGGGGACATTGAGGAGACATTTGGGGACATTGCGAGGACTGGGGGACATTGGGGTGGCAGCAGCAGGAAGTGCATGTCGGCGTTGGGCACCACGCCTGGGACACGGGACATCGAGGGACATGGAGGGCACATTGGGGACATTGAGGGGATATTGGGGACAGTGGGGACATGGGGGACATTGGGCTGACAGCAGCAGGAACCGTGTCTCAGCGTCGGGCACCACGCCTGGGGACATCGGGGACATTGAGGGGACACTGGGGACATGGGGACATTGGAGACAGGGGGACATTGAGGGACATTGGGGCAGTGGACATGGGGGGACATTGGGGACAGTGGGGACATTGAGGGGACATGGGGGACATTGAGGGACATTGGGGGACATGGGGGACATTGGGGGACATTGAGGGGACAGCAGGGACAGGGGGACATTGAGAGAACATTGGGGACATTGAGGGACATTGGGCATATTGGGGATGTGGGGGACATTGGGGATGTGGGGACACCGAGGGGACATTGGGGACAGGGAGACATTGAGGACAGGGTGGGGGACATTGGAGACATTGAGGGGACATTGGGGACATCGGGGGACATTGGGGACAGGGGACATTGAGGGGACATTGGGGATATGGGGGACATTAGGGGACATTTGGGATGTGGGGACATTGAGGGGATATGGGGGACACAGGGACATTGAGGGGACATGGGGACATTGGGGACAGCGGGACACTGGGGATGTGGGGGACATTGGAAAAACAGGGGAAATGGAGACACTGGGGACATGGGGATACGGGGACATTGAGGGGACATTGGGGACACGAGGGACACTGTGGTGACAGCAGCAGGAACCGCATCACGATGCCTGGCACCGCACCTGGAGACATTGGGGACACTGAGGGGACAGGTGACACGGGGAAGGCTGGACACCAGGGGAGCACAGAGACCGCGGGGTGACACACGCGGGGCAGCCGGGGCGGGACACGGGGTGACACACGCGGCACAGCCGGGGCGGGACACGGGGTGACACACGGGGCACAGCCGGGGCGGGGCGCGGGTGACACACGGGACAGCCGGGGCGGGACACGGGGTGACACACGCGGGACAGCGCCCCGGGGGCGCACCGAATCGCTCCATCTGCTCGAGCAGGCGCAGGCCGCACTCCTGCTGCCGCGGGAACGGGAACAGCAGGCGCTGCACGGCGCCGCGCGGCACCCAGCGGCCGCGGGGCAGCAGCCGCAGCAGCGCGTTGTAGGCGGGCAGGCTGCGCTCCGCGCCCAGCGCCGGCATCGCCGCCAGCGCCGCCTCCACCAGCGCCAGCCGCCCCCCGCGCCCCGCGGGACCGCGAGCGGCGGCGCGCAGCGCGGCGGCGAAGGCGGCGGGGCCGGCGGCGCCGGTGTCGCCATCGTCACCATCGTCACCAGTGTCGCCATCGCCGTGCGGGTCCTCGCCGCGCTGCTGCGGGCGGCGGCGGCGCGATGCGGCCTCGGAGGTGTCACCCCGAAAGGTGTCACCCCCAGAGGTGCCACCCTTAAAGGTGTCACCCGCAGAGGTGTCACCCCGAAAGGTGTCACCTCCTAAGGTGTCACCCGCAGAGGTGTCACCCGCAGAGGTGCCACCCCTAAAGGTGTCACCCCCTGAGGAGGTGTCAGCCCTAAAGGTGTCACTCCTAGAGGTGCCACCCTTAAAAGTGTCACCCGCTGAGGTGTCACCCCCGAGGTGCCACCCCCGAGGTGCCACCCCCCGAGGTGTCACCCCCCAGAGCCCCCGGCGCTGCTCCCGGGGCTCCGGGCCGCGCTCGCTGTCCCGCTGCCGCGCCGAGGTTCCCGAGGCGGCGCCGCCCGCGGTGTCGCCCCTCGCGGTGTCGCCGTCCGGGGGGTGGCGCTGCTGCGGCCCGCGGGGCTTCGGGGTCCCCGCGGTGTCGCCGCCCTCGGCGGGGGCGCGCGCGGGGCGATGGCACAGGCTGCGACACAGCTGGGGGGGAAAGGGTCACCCGCCTGTCCCCACAGTGTCCCCACAGTGTCCCCACAATGTCCCCACAGTGTCCCCAGAATGTCCCCACACCCCCCCGCCCCTCTCCCCCACGCCCCGCCAGACTCCCCCGCACCTCCGGAACCCCGGGGCGGCCCCAGAGCCCCAGGGCAGCGCCCGGACCCAGTTCAGCCGCATGTGGCCGCGGTGTCGCGGTGTCTGTCGCGGTGTCTGTCGCGGTGTCTGTCGCGGTGTCTGTCGCGGTGTCTGTCGCGGTCACGGCCGAGCCCCGCTGTCCCCACGCCGGGTCGCGCCGCTGGGCGCCGCCATGTTGGCGCCGATCAGGGGGCGGGGCCTGGCGGCGCAGCCAATCAGCGCGCGGCTTTTCCCCCCGAGCGCGGTGATTGGCAGGGAGCGCGGGGGCGGGGCTCGGAGGGGTTCCCCCGTGACGTCAGAGCGGGACCCCGGGATGAGCTCCGGGATGGGGATAGGCGGTGACGTCACACGGGGTTTAACGATGATGTCAGAGCCGCAGCGGCTCCGTTAAACGGGAACGGCAGCGCGGGGAGGGGGATGGGGGTTCCCCAAATCCCCGGGGCGGGGGAATCCTGGGTGTCCCCCCAGTGCCGGGGGGTCTCGGAATCGCGGGGAGGGGGCGGGGACGGACTGGGGGAGGGGAAGGGGAGGGGACATTCCCCACCCGTGACGAGTCGTGTCCCCCCCCCGAGGGGGCGGCGGAGTCCGATCCGGTGACGGCACCGAGCGGGGGACGCGGCGGGGGAGAAGCGCGGTGTCCGGGGGGTCCGCGGCACCGGGGGGTCCCGAGTGTCCGGGGAAGGGACCCCGGAGGGTCCCCGGCACCGTGGGGTGACCCCGCTGTCCTGAGGGGTCCCCGCTCCATGGGGCACCCGGTGACCCGGGGGGGAGCACGGGTGTCAGGTGGGTTCGGGGAGAGCGGGAAAGGGCCGGTTTGGGGGTGGGGGGGGGGCTCCGGGACTCTCCTGCCCCCCGGGATCCCCCCGGCCGGGATCCCCCCGCTAAATGTGGAAAAATGACGCCATCACCCGCCCCGCCGTGACGTCAGCGCGGTGGAGGTCGCGGATTGGCTGCGGCCGGCCCGGCCCGGGGGCTCCGCGCCCACCGCCCACTTTTAAAAGTGGCGGCGGCGGCGCCGGGACGGGAGCGGGAGGGAGCGACCGAGGGCACCGACCCGACCCGAGGGCACCGACCCGACCCGGGACAGCCCGAACCCACCGGGACAGCCCGAACCCACCGGGACAGCCCGAACCGGCGCCACCCGCTCGCCTCGACCCCCAGCGGAGCCACCGAGACCCCCCCGCGACCCCCGAAATGTCCAACGCGCACTTCAACCGCGGCCCCGCCTACGGGCTGTCGGCCGAGGTGAAGAACAAGGTGAGCGAACCGAACCGAACCGAACCGAGCCGGGCCGGGCGGCTCCGGGCGGGTGCGACCCTCCCGCGGCGGGGGCAGCACCGGGGGCGGGCCGGGGTCGCGACAGGACCCGGCGGGAGCGGGGGCGGGACCCGGCGCTGTCCCTGGTGCTGCCCCGGCCGGGAAGGGACGGGCACCGGGACGGGGGGGCGGCACCGGGGGGACCCCCCTCCCTCCCCGGGGGTCCCGCCGCGCTCCGGTTTACCGGGCGGGCTGCGCCCCGCACCCCCCGGTCCCTCCGGCAGCGGGAGGCGATGGCGCCGCGTGCCCGGCGGCGATGAGGAGGGGAGGGGGCGACAGCGGGGGGTCCCGCCGGGCACCGGGTGGTTAAGGGTTAACCGGGAGCGGGGTCTGTTGGGATCCCCCCGGTTCTGGCGGAGGTGACGAGCACCGGAGTCCCGCTCGGGACACCGTGGTCACCCCGTGAGCACCGGGGGCTCCCCCGTTAAGGGTTAACCCCGGGGGGTTCGGGGGGGGTCCCGCGACCCCCGAGTCCGCGGCAGCGGGAGGTGACGGACACCGAATTGCGGGGAGGGGGCGACACCGGGATCCCCCCGCTGTTCTGAGGGGAGGGGGCGACACCGAGACCCCCCCGGGAGCTCCGCGTGCCCGCCCCGTTAAGGGTTAACGGGGGGGCGGTTCGGGGGGAGATGCCGGATACGGACACAGCGAGGGGTCCCGGCGCGCCCCGGCCCGTTGAGGGTTAACGGGGGGGATCGGTGCTGGGGGGCCCGGAGCCCCCGGCCCCGCCGTGAGCCCTTATAAGGCGGCGGAGCGCGGCGGGCAGGCGGCGGCAGCCCCGGCCCGGGGGCTATATATGGGCAAAGGTTCGGCCGGCCCGGTGGCCCGCGGCTCCCGGGGGGCCGGGGCGGGGCGGGGGGGGGTCCGGGCACCCCCGGCCGTCCCGGGTCCCTCCGCCCCCCCCGGGACCGGGGGAAAAAACGGGGGCACCGGCGATTGTCGGTCCTCGGCGCGGCTGCCACGTCCTCCCTGAGCGTGTCCCCAAAATCTCCTTTATGGTGTCCCCAAAGTCCCATTTATGGTGTCCCCAAAATCTCTTTGGTGGTGTCCCCAAATCTCCACTTATGTTGTCCCCAAAATCTCCTTTATCGTGTTCCCAAAATCGCTTTGTGGTGTCCCCAAAATCTCTTTGGTGGTGTCCCCAAAAGTCCCTTAATGGAGTCCCCAAAGTGCCTTAATGGTGTCCCCAAAATCTCATTTGTGGTGTCCCCAAAGTCCCTTTATGGTGTCCCCAAAGCCCCTTTGTGGTGTCCCCAAATCTCCTTTGTGGTGTCCCCCACGTTCTCCGTGTCCCCTTTACGGTTAAGGGGTTGTGTCCCCCCAGCTGTGGCCCCACATCCCCCTGGCGGTGTCCCCGTGTCCCCAGCGCTGTCCCCACGTCCTCCTTGTCCTCCTTCCCCGTGTCCCCTCGTGTCCGCGATGGTGTCCCCACACTCTCAGTGCCACCGTGTCCCCCTGGCGGTGTCCCCGTGTCCCTCGTGCTGTCCTTGCCTCTGACGGTGTCCCCGCGTGTTCCTGGCGCTGTCCCGTGCTGTCCCACCCCCTGGCGGTGTCCCCGTGTCCCCTCGTGTCCGCGATGGTGTCCCCCACACTCTCCGTGCCACCGTGTCCCCCGGCGGTGTCCCCGTGTGTCCCTCGTGCTGTCCCAACCTCCTGACGGTGTCCCCGCGTGTTCCTGGTGCTGTCCCCATGTCCCCCGTGCTGTCCCTTGTCCTGACAGTGTCCCCGCGTGTTCCTGGTGCTGTCCCAGTGCTGTCCCACCCCCAAACTGTGTCCCTGTGTCCCCCGTGCTGTCCCGCGCTGTCTCACTCCCTGGTGATGCTGTCCCCTGTTGTCCCACCCCCTGACGCTGTCCCCGCGCTGTCGCCGTGTCCCCACAGCTGGCCCAGAAGTACGACCCGCAGCACGAGCGGGAGCTCCGTGCCTGGATCGAGGGGACCACGGGGCGCCGGATCGGGGACAACTTCATGGACGGGCTCAAGGACGGTGTCATCCTCTGCGAGTACGGCCCCTGTGACCCCCGTGTGACCCCTGTGACCCCGTGTGACCCCGTGTGACCCCCGTCACCCCCGTGACACCTGTGACCCCAGCTTTGTCCCCAGTCCCGGCGCTGGCCGGGCTGTGACTATCCCCCTGAGCCCCGGGGTCGAGTCTGGGATGATCCTGCTGGAGCTCAGCCCGTTTTAACCCCCCTCACCTGGGCTGACCTGCCGGCCACACCCTGTCCCCCAATCCTGGGGTCACCCCACTGACCTCACCTGTGCTCCCCTCACCTGTGCTCATCTCACCTGTGCTCCCTCACCTGTGCTAATCTCACCTGTGCTAATCTCACCTGTGCTCCCTCACCTGTGCTAATCTCACCTGTGCTCCCTCACCTGTGCTGACCTCACCTGTGCTCCCCTCACCTGTGCTCACCTGTGCTCCTCACCTGTGCTCCCTCACCTGTGCACACCTGTGCTCACCTGTGCTCCCCTCACCTGTGCTCACCTGTGCTCCCTCACCTGTGCTCCCTCACCTGTGCACACCTGTGCTCACCTGTGCTCATCTCACCTGTGCTCCCTCACCTGTGCTCACCTGTGCTCATCTCACCTGTGCTCACCTTATCTGTGCTTATCTCACCTGTGCTCCCTCACCTGTGCTCCCTCACCTGTGCATACCTGTGCTCACCTGTGCTCATCTCACCTGTGCTCCCTCACCTGTGCTCACCTGTGCTCATCTCACCTGTGCTCACCTTATCTGTGCTTATCTCACCTGTGTTCCCTCACCTGTGCTCACCTGTGCTCACCTTATCTGTGCTCATCTCACCTGTGCTGACCTCACCTGTACCCCCTCACCTGGGCTCCCTCACCTGGGCTCCCTCACCTCTGCTCATCTCACCTGTGCTGATCTCACCTGTGCTCCCTCACCTGGGCTTATCTCACCTGTGCTGACCTCACCTGTGCTGACCTCACCTGTGCTCCCTCACCTGGGCTCATCTCACCTGTGCTCACCTCACCTGTGCTGACCTCACCTGTACCCCCTCACCTGGGCTGACCCTGCTGGCCACACCCTGTCCCCCTGCACCCCAATCCTGGGGTCAGCCTGGGGTCACCCCCACTGACCTCACCTGTGCTCCCTCACCTGTGCTCATCTCACCTGTGCTCTCTCACCTGTGCTCCCTCACCTGTGCTCCCTTCACCTGTGCTCCCTTCACCTGTGCTCCCTCACCTGTGCTCACCTGTGCTCCCTCACCTGTGCTCCCTCACCTGTGCTCACCTGTGCTCCCTCACCTGTGCTCCCTCACCTGTGCTCCCTCACCTGTGCTCACCTGTGTTCCCTCACCTGTGCTCTCTCACCTGTGCTGATCTCACCTGTGCTCACCTGTGCTGACCTCACCTGTGCTCCCTCACCTGTGCTCACCTGTGCTCACTTCACCTGTGCTCACCTGTCCTCCCTCACCTGTCCTCCCTCACCTGTGCTCACCTGTGCTCCCTCACCTGTGCTCATCTCACCTGTGCTCACCTGTGCTCTCTCACCTGTGCTGATCTCACCTGTGCTCACCTGTGCTGACCTCACCTGTGCTCTCTCACCTGTGCTGCCCCCTCCAGGCTCATCAACAAGCTGCAGCCGGGCTCGGTGCCGAAGGTGAACGAACCCGTCCAGAACTGGCACAAGGTGAGGGGAGACCCCCCAAAAACCTCGGGGTCTGGGGGGGGAGGGGGCGGGGCGGGGCTCTGACCCCCAACTCGGCTCCGAATCCCCCCGGGCGCAGCTGGAGAACATCGGGAACTTCCTGAGGGCGATCACGCGCTACGGGGTGAAGCCCCACGACATCTTCGAGGCCAACGACCTGTTCGAGAACACCAACCACACCCAGGTGCAGTCCACCCTCATCGCCCTCGCCAGCCAGGTGACGCCGGGGGTCCTGGGGGGTGGGATACTGGGGGTCCTGGGGGGTCCTGAGGGGTCCTGAGGGGTCCTGGGGGTGGGGATGGGGTCTGAGGGGGTCCTGGAGGGTCCTGGGGGGTCTGAGGGGTCCTGACGGGGTAGAATGGGGTCTGGGGGGGTTCTGGGGGGGTCCTGAGGGGTCTGAGGGGTCCTGATGGAGTGGGATGGGGTCTGGGGGGTCCTGGGGGAGTCCTGAGGGGGTCCTGAGGGGGTCTGAGAGGGTCCTAGGGTGTCCTGGGGGGTCCTGGGAGTGGGGTGGGGTCCTGGGGAGGTCTGAGGGGGTCCTGCGGGGGTCCTGGAGGGGTCCTGGGGGGTCTTAGGGGATCCTGGGGGTGGGATGAGATCTGAGGGGTCCTGGGGGGTCTGAGGGGGTCCTGGGGGGGTCTGAGGGATTCTGGGGGGTGGGATGGGGTCAGAGGGATCTGAGGGGTCCTGGGGGGTCCTGGATGGGTCCTGGGGGTCTGAGGGTCCTGATGGGGTGGGATGGGGTCTGGGGGGTCCTGCGGGGGTCCTGGAGGGGTCCTGGGGGGTCTTAGGGATCCTGGGGGTGGGATGGGGTCTGGGGGGTCTGAGGGGTCCTGGAGGGTCCTGGGGGGTCTTAGGGGATCCTGGGGGTGGGATGGGGTCTGGGGGGTCTGAGGGGTCCTGGAGGGTCCTGGGTGGTGGGATGGGGTCTGAGGGGTCCTGGGGGGATCCTGAGGGGTCTGAGGGGGTCTGAGGGGGTCCTGGGGGGTCCTGGAGGGTCCTGGGGGTTCTTAGGGGATCCTGGGGATGGGATGAGATCTGAGGGGTCCTGGGGGTCTGAGGGGTCCTAGGGGGTGGGATGGGGTCTGAGGGGGTCCTGGGGGTCCTGGAGGGGTCCTGGGGAGGTCTTAGGGGATCCTGGGGGATGGGATGGGGTCTGAGGGGTCCTGGAGGGGTCCTGGGGGTCTGAGGGTCCTCAGGGGTCCTGGGGGAGTCCTGGAGGGTCCTGGGGGTGGGATGGGGTCTGAGGGGTCCTAGGGTGTCCTGGGGGGTCCTGGGGGGTCTGAGGGGATCCTGGGGGTGGGATGAGATCTGAGGGGTCCTGGGGGGTCTGAGGGGGTCCTGGAGGGTCTTAGGGGATCCTGGGGGTCTGAGGGGGTCTGAGGAGTCCTGGAGGGGTCCTGGGTGGTGGGATGGGGTCTGAGGGGTCCTGGGGGGTCCTGAGGGGTCTGAGGGGTCCTGGGGGTCTTAGGGGATCCTGGAGGGGTCTGAGGGGTCCTGGGGGGTCTTAGGGGATCCTGGGGGGGTCTGAGAGGGTCCTGAGGCGGTCCTGGGGGGTCCTGGGGGGGTCTGAGGGGGTTCTTGGGGATCCTGGAGTTCTTTGAGGGTCTGGGGGTTCCTGAGGGTCCCCGTGTCCCCTTGGAGGACACAAAGCCACGCTGCTCCCTCACCTGGGGGGATCCAGAGGGGTATTTGGGGTGGGGGTATTTGAGATTTGGGGAGGGTATTTGGGGTTTGGGGAGGATATTTGGGGCCTGGGGAGGGTATTTGGGGTCTGGGAAGGTGTTTGGAGTCTGGGGAAGGTATTTGGGGTGTGGGGACGGTATTTGGGGAGAGGATATTTGAGATTTGGGGACGGTATTTGGGGTTTGGGGAGGATATTTGGGGCCTGGGGAGGGTATTTAAAATTTGGGGAGAGGATATTTGGGGTTTGGGGAGAGTATTTGGGGTCTGGAGAGGATATTTGGAGTCTGGGGACGGTATTTGGGGTCTGGGGAGGATATTTAACATCTGGGGAGGGTATTTGGGGTCTGGGAGGGTATTTAAAATTTGGGGAGAGGATATTTGGGGTCTGGGGAGGGTATTTGGGGTCTGGGGAGGATATTTGGGGTCTGGGGAGGATATTTGGGGTCTGGGAGGGTATTTGGGGTCTGGGGTCCCCTGCCTTCAACCCCCGTTCTCACCAGGCCAAGACAAAGGGGAACAACGTGGGGGTTTGGGGGTGAAATACGCCGAGAAGCAGCAGCGGCGCTTCCACCCCGAGAAGCTGCGCGAGGGCAGGAACATCATCGGGCTGCAGGTGACACCGGGTGACATTGGGGGGCACAGGGGGGCATAGCCCTCGGGGACGCTACTGACGCCGTGGCTGTCCCAGATGGGCACCAACAAGTTCGCCAGCCAGCAGGGCATGACGGCGCATCGGCACACGGCGGCACCTGTACGACCCCAAGCTGGGCACGGACCAACCGCTGGACCAGGCGACCATCAGCTCGCAGATGGGCACCAACAAGGGCGCCAGCCAGGACTGGGACAGGGACAGGGACACTGCAGCCAGGTGGGACAGGACAGGGGACACCGCCAGCCAGGTGGGACAGGACAGGGACAGGGACAGGGACAGGACAGGGACAGAGACACAGGGACACTACCAGCTAGGTGGGACAGGGACAGGGACAGGGGACACTGCCAGCCAGGTGGGACAGGGACAGGGACACTGCAGGGGACACTGCCAGCCAGGTGGGACAGGGACAGGGACAGGACAGGGACACTGCAGGGGACACTGCCACACCCTGGGGACAGGGACAGGGACAGGGACACTGCCACCCTGGGGACAGGGACAGGGACAGGAACAGGGACACTGCCAGCCAGGTGGGACAGGGACAGGGACAGGAACAGGGACAGGGACACTGCAGGGGACACTGCCAGCCCTGGGGACAGGGACAGGGACAGGGACACTGCCACACCTGGGGGACAGGGACAGGGGACACTGCCAGCCAGGTGGGACAGGACAGGGACAGGGACAGGGACACTGCCAGCCAGGTGGGACAGGGACAGGACAGGGACAGGGACACTGCCAGCCAGGTGGGACAGGGACAGGGACAGGGACAGGGACAGGGACACTGCAGGGGACACTGCCACCCCTGGGGACAGGGACACTGCCAGCCAGGTGGGACAGGGACAGGGACACTGCCACTCTAGGGGATAGGGGGACACTCAGGGGACACTGCCACCCTGGGACAGGGACACAGGACAGGACACTGCCACCCCTGGGGACAGGGACAGGGACACTGACACTGCATGGGGACAGGGACAGGGGGACACTGCCACCCTGGGGACAGAGGACACAGGGACACTGCAGGGGGACACAGGGACACGGGGACACTGCCACCCCTGGGGACACAGGGACATGGGGACACGGGGCATGGGGACAGGGACACTGCCACTGCAGCGGGACAGGGGACACTGCCAGCCCTGGGGATATGGGGACAGGGGGACACTGCAGGGGACACAGGGACAGGGGACAGGGACAGGGGGACACTGACACTGCGCGGGGACAGGGCAGGGGACACTGCCAGCCCTGGGGGACACAGGGACAGGGGGACCCTGCAGGGGACACAGGGACAGGGGACTTCAATGTCCTGGATCAGGGGGACAAAGGGACTTTGGGGACACAGACGGGGCATGGACACCCCGTGAGCAGCAGGGGAGGACAGAGTGACCCCTTGACCACACCCCTGCACCCCTGGGGTGACCCAGGGCCAGCACCCCGAGCCAGAGCCTCGTGTCCAGACGGGGATGTCACCCCCAGGGGGACAAAGGGACTTGAGGAGGGACAAAGGGACTTGAGGAGGGACAAAGGGACTTTGGGATTTGTCCAGGCGGGGATGCCACCCCCAGGGGGACAAAGGGACTTTGAGGAGGGGTCACAGGGACTTTGGGATTTGTGCAGGTGGGGATGCCAACCCTGGGGGCACCAAGAGATTTGAGGAGGGACAAGGGACTTGAGGAGGACAAGGGACTCTGCCCGTAGGCGGAGATGCCAACCGTGGGGGCACTAAAGGGATTTGAGGAGGGACAAAAGGATCTGAGGAGGGCCAAGGACATTGAGGAGGGACAAAGGGACTTTGGGATTTGTCCAGGCGGGGATGCCAACCCTGGGGGCACCAAGGAATTTGAGGAGGGACAAACGGATTTGAGGAGAGCCAAAGGGATTTGAGGAGGGACAAGGGGACTTGAGGAGGGACAAGGGGACTCTGAGGAGGGACAAGGGGACTCTGAGGAGGGCAGAAAGGGACTTGAGGAGGGACCAAGGGACTCTGAGGAGGGACAAAGGGACTTGAGGAGGGGCCACAGGGACTTTGGGATTTGTGCAGGCGGGGATGCCAACCCTGGGGGCACCAAGGGACTTGAGGAGGGACAAACGGATTTGAGGAGGGACAAAGGGACTCTGCCCGCAGGCGGGGATGCCAACCCTGGGGGCACCAAGGGACTCTGAGGAGGGCACAAAGGGATTTGAGGAGGGACAAAGGGACTTGAGGAGAGACAGAGGGACTCTGGGCCCGCAGGCGGAGATGCCAACCCTGGGGGCACCAAGGGATTTGAGGAGGGACACAAAGGGGATTTGAGGAGGGACCAAGGGGACTCTGAGGAGGGCAGAAAGGGACTCTGAGGAGGGACCAAAGGGATTTGAGGAGGGACAAACGGACTTTGAGGAGGGACCAAGGGACTTGAGGAGGGACGCAGGGACTTGAGGAGGGACAAACGGATTTGAGGAGGGACAAACGGATTTGAGGAGGGACCAAGGGACTTGAGGAGGGACAAGGGACTCTGCCCGCAGGCGGGCATGACGGCGCCGGGGACCAAGCGGCAGATCTTCGAGCCGGCGCTGGGCATGGAGCACTGCGACACCATGACCATCGGGCTGCAGATGGGCAGCAACAAGGGCGCGTCCCAGCAGGGCATGACGGTGTACGGGCTCCCGCGGCAGGTCTACGACCCCAAGTACTGCGGGGGCCCCGAGCTGCTGGGCCACGACGGCTACGACGGCCACGACGGCCTCTACAACTCGCAGTAGCCGCCGGCCGCGCCCGCTTGCACCCCCGACACCGCTGTCACCGGAACACCGCGCCCGCCGAGCCGGCACCGGCACCGGGATCGGCACCGGGATCGGCACCGGCCCCGGGGCAGACCGGGATCGGCACCGCACCGGATCGGCACCGGCACCGCACCGGGAGCAGACCGGGACCGGGACCGAGACTGGGATCGGCACCGGAATCGGCTCCGCACCAGCACCGGCACCGGGAGCAGACCGACCGGACCGGCACCGGAATCGGCTCCGGGATCGGCACCGGCACCGGGAGCAGACCGGCCCGGGGAGGGGCACCGGAGCCGGGCTCGGCCCTGGGACTGATCCCGGGGGGGGAAATCTGATCCCACAGGGGAGGAAACGATCCCGGGATCGATCCTGGGACTGATCCTGAGGGGGAAACGATCCTGGGATTGATCCTGGGACTGATCCTGGAGGGGAAATCCAGATCCCTCGATGGAGAATCGATGCCAGGATTGATCCTGAGGGGGAAATCTGGTCCCACAGGGAGGAAACGATCCTGGGATCGACCCTGGGATTGATCCTGGGACTGATCCTGGAGGGGAAATTCGGCTCCCTCCAGGGGGAAATGATCCTGGGATCGACCCTGGGATTGATCAGAGCTGGGATCGACCCTGGGATGGATCCTGGGACTGATCAGAGCTGGGATCGACCCTGGGATGGATCCTGGGATGGATCCTGGGGGGATCAGCCCTGGGATCAATCCTGGGGGGATCAGAGCTGGGATCGACCCTGGGATCAATCCTGGGGTGGATCCTGGGATTGATCAGAGCTGGGATCAGCCCTGGGATGGATCCTGGGGGATCAGAGCTGGGATCAGCCCTGGGATCAATCCTGGGATTGATCAGCCCTGGGATCAGCCCTGGGATCAATCCTGGGGGGATCAGAGCTGGGATCAGCCCTGGGATCAATCCTGGGATTGATCAGCCCTGGGATCAATCCTGGGATTGATCAGAGCTGGGATCAGCCCTGGGATCAATCCTGGGATTGATCAGAGCTGGATCAGCCCTGGGATCAATCCTGGGATGGATCCCGGGATCAATCCTGGGGGGATCAGAGCTGGGATCGCCCCAGGGCCCGGCCGGGGATCAGCCCGGGGGTTCGGCCCGCCACGTGTGAAGCCACCGAGGCACAATAAAAGCCACACGCAGAGGTGACGCTGCAGTGCCACCGAGGGGACACCGAGGGACATGGGGACACTGAGGGACACTGAGGGACACCGAGGACACTGAGGGGACACTGAGGGACACTGAGGGGCACTGAGGGGCACTGAGAGACACTGAGGGACACTGAGGACACTGAGGGACAGTGAGGGACACTGAGGCGACACTGAGGGACACTGAGGACACTGAGGGCACTGAGGGGACACTGAGGGACACTGAGGCGACACTGAGGACACTGAGGGACACTGAGGGCACTGAGGGACACTGAGGGACACTGAGGGGACACTGAGGGACACTGAGCGACACTGAGGGACACTGAGGGACACTGAGGGACACTGAGGACACTGAGGGGCACTGAGGGACACTGAGGACACTGAGGGACACTGAGGACACTGAGGGGACACTGAGGGACACTGAGGGGACACTGAGGGACACTGAGGGACACTGAGGGACACTGAGGGGACACTGAGGGACACTGAGGGCACTGAGGGACACTGAGGGGACACTGAGGGACACTGAGGGGACACTGAGGGGACACTGAGGACACTGAGGGACACTGAGGGACACTGAGGACACTGAGGGACACTGAGGGGACACTGAGGGACACTGAGGGACACTGAGGGACACTGAGGGACACTGAGGGGACACTGAGGGACACTGAGGGGCACTGAGGGCGACACTGAGGGACACTGAGGGGACACTGAGGGGCACTGAGGGACACTGAGGGACACTGGGGAGCTGAGGGACACTGAGGACACCGAGGACACTGAGGGACACTGAGGGACACTGAGGGGACACTGAGGGACACTGAGGGACACTGAGGGGACACTGAGGGACACTGAGGGGACACTGAGGGACACTGAGGGACACTGGGGACACTGAGGGACACTGAGGGACACTGAGAGACACTGAGGGACACTGAGGGCACTGAGGACACTGGGGACACTGAGAGACACTGAGGGGACACTGAGGACACTGAGGGGACAGTGAGGGGACAGTGAGGGACACTGAGGACACTGAGGGACACTGAGGGGACACTGAGGGACACTGAGGGACACTGAGAGGGGACACTGAGGGACACTGAGGACACTGGGGACACTGAGGACACTGAGGGACACTGAGGGACACTGAGGGGCACTGAGGGGACACTGAGGGACACTGAGGGACACTGAGGACACTGAGGGGACACTGAGGACACTGAGGGCACTGAGGGGACACTGGGGACACTGAGGGACACTGAGGGACACTGAGGGACACTGAGGGACACTGGGGACACTGAGGGACACTGAGGGGACACTGAGGGGACACTGAGGGGACACTGAGGGACACTGAGGACACTGAGGGACACTGAGGACACTGAGGGACACTGAGGGACACTGAGGGGACAGTGAGGACACTGAGGGGACACTGAGGGGACACTGAGGGGACATGGGGACACTGAGGGACACTGAGGGCACTGAGGGACACTGGGGACACTGAGGACACTGAGGGACACTGAGGGACACTGAGGGACACTGAGGACACTGAGGGACACTGAGGGACACTGAGGGACACTAGAGGGACACTGAGGACACTGGGGACACTGAGGGACACTGAGGACACTGAGGGGACACTGAGGGGCACTGAGGGACACTGAGGACACTGAGGGACAGTGAGGGACACTGAGGACACTGAGGGACACTGGGGACACTGAGGGGACACTGAGGGACACTGAGGACACTGAGGACACTGAGGGACACTGGGGACACTGAGGGACACTGAGGGACACTGAGGACACTGAGGCACTGAGGGGACACCGAGGGGACACTGAGGGGACACTGGGGACACTGAGGGGACAGTGAGGGGACAGTGAGGGACACTGAGGGACACTGAGGGACACTGAGGACACTGAGGACACTGAGGGACACTGAGGGACACTGAGGGGACACTGGGGACACTGAGGGACAGTGAGGGCTGCCAGGGACAAGGGACACCAGCACAGGACCTTTATTTGGGCAGCCCCCAAAACGCGTCCCCACACCCCCCTGGGGACAAGGACAAGGTGCAGGGCCTGGGGGGGAAATGTCACCCCCAGTTGAGTCCTGGGGGTGTCAACAGATCTTGGGGGGTGTCACCATGTCCTGGGGAGTGTCACCGTGTCCTGGGGGTGTCACCATGTCCTGGGGAGTGTCACCGTGTCCCAGGGTCCGTTGTCATCCCCCCGGGGGTTTGGGGTCAGGGCAGTGTCACCCCCGGGGTTTGGGGACAGTGTCACCCTGGGGTTTGGGGACAGGGCAGTGTCACCCCCAGGGCTTTGGGGACAGTGTCACCCCCAGGGGGCTGGGGACAGTGCCCCCAGTTCTGGGGGACAGCCCCCGGTTTTGGGGACAGTGCCCCCCGGTTTTGGGGACAGTGCCCCCCTGGTTTTGGGGACAGTGTCACCCCCGGGGTTTGGGACAGTGTCACCCCGGTTTTGGGGACAGTGCCCCAGTTCTGGGGACAGTGCCCCCCGGTTTTGGGGACAGTGTCACCCCAGTTTTGGGGACAGTGTCACCCCCTGGGGTTTGGGGACAGTGCTCCAGGTTCTGGGGACAGTGTCCCTGGTTTTGGGGACAGTGTCACCCCTGGGGTTTGGGGACAGCCCCAGTTCTGGGGACAGTGCCCCCAGTTTTAGGGACAGTGCCCCCAGTTTTGGGGACAGTGTCCCCCGGTTTTGGGGCCAGTGTCACCCCCAGGTTTTTGGGGACAGTGCCCCCCAGTTTGGGGACAGTGCCCCCGGTTTTGGGGCCAGTGTCACCCCCAGGTTTTGGGGACAGTGCCCCCGTTTCTGGGGACAGTGTCCCTGGTTTTGGGGACAGTGTCACCCCCGGGGTTTGGGGACAGTGTCACCCCCAGTTTTGGGGACAGGACAGTGTCACCCTGGGGTTTGGGGACAGTGCTCCAGGTTCTGGGGACAGTGTCACCCCGGGGTTTGGGACAGTGTCACCCCCCGGTTTTGGGGACAGTGCCCCCAGTTCTGGGGACAGTGTCACCCTGGGGTTTGGGACAGTGTCACCCTGGGGTTTGGGGACAGTGTCACCCTGGGGTTTGAGGACAGTGCCCCCGGTTTTGGGAACAGTGTCCCCGGTTTTGGGAGCCAGCCCGCCCCGCTGTCACTGGTTGGCCGCCTCGCAGGCGTCGATCCAGTCGCTGTAAACGTCCACGGGCTCCGACAGGTCTGGGGGGCGTTAAGGGGCCAGCACGGACTGGGGGGCCGGGGGGATTTGGGGGCCCGGTGAGGATTTTGGGGGTCCCGGTGCGGATTTTGGGGTTCCCACTGAGGATTTTGGGGGTCCCGGTTGGGATTTGGGGGGTCCCGGTGCGGATTTGGGGGTCCCGGGACGGATTTGGGGGTCCCGGTGAGGATTTGGGGGTCCCACTGACGATTTGGGGGTCCCACTGAGGATTTGGGGGTTCCGGTGCGGATTTTGGGGTCCGGTGCAGATTTTGGGGTCCCCACTGAGGATTTTGGGGGTCCTGGTTGGGATTTGGGGGTCCCGGTGAGGATTTTGGGGGTCCCGGTGAGGGTTTGGGGGTCCCGGTGCAGATTTGGGGGTCCCAGTGCGGATTTGGGGGTCCCGGTGCGGATTTGGGGGTCCCGTGCGGATTTGGGGGTCCTAGTGAGGATTTGGGGGTCCCGGTGAGGATTTGGGGGTCCTGGACGGATTTGGGGGGTCCCGGTGCGGATTTGGTGGTTCCCGGGAAGGATTTTGGGGGTCCCGGTGCAGATTTGGGGGGTCCCGGTGCGGATTTGGCGGTCCCGGTGCGGATTTGGGGGTCTCGGTGCAGATTTTGGGGTTCCCACTGAGGATTTTGGGGGTCCCGGTGAGGATTTTGGGGGTCCCGGTGCAGATTTGGGGTTCCCGGTGCGGATTTTGGGGGTCCGGTGAGGATTCGGGGGTCCCGGTGAGAATTTGGGGGGTCCCGTTGGGATTTGAGGGTCCCGGTTGGGATTTGGGGGTCCCGGTGAGGATTTTGGGGTTCCCGGTGCAGATTTGGGGGTCCCGGTGACGGTTTGGGGATCTCGGTGAGGATTCGGGGGTCCCAGTGTGGATTTTGGGGGTCCCGGTTGGGATTTGGGGGTCCCGGTTGGGATTTGGGGGTCCCGGTTGGGATTTGGGGGTCCCGGTATGGATTTTGAGGGGTCCCGGTGAGGATTTTGGGGTTCCCGGTACGGATTCGGGGGTCCCGGTGAGGATTTGGGGGTCCCGGTGCAGATTTTGGGGTTCCTACTGAGGATTTTGGGGGTCCCGGTTGGGATTTTGGGGGTCCCGGTTGGGATTTTGGGGTCCCGGTGCAGATTTGGGGGTCCCGGGACGGATTTGGGGTTCCCGGTGCGGATTTTGGGGGTCCGGTGCAGATTTGGGGGTCCCGGTGAGAATTTGGGGGGTCCCGGTTGGGATTTGGGGGTCCCGGTTGGGATTTGGGGGTCCCGGTATGGATTTTGAGGGGTCCCGGTGAGGATTTTGGGGTTCCCGGTACGGATTCGGGGTCCCGGTAGAGATTTGGGGGTTCCCGGTGCGGATTTTGGGGGTCCGGTGAGGATTCGGGGGTCCCGGTGAGGATTTGGGGGTCCCGGTATGGATTTTGAGGGGTCCCGGTGAGGATTTTGGGGTTCCCGGTACGGATTCGGGGGTCCCGGTAGAGATTTTGGGGGTCCCGGTGCGGATTCGGGGTCCCGGTGCGGATACAGGTGATGGGGGTCTGGAACTCCTCCAGGCACACGGTGCACGAGATCACCCCGGTGTTCCGGGCGCGGTCCCTGCGGAGGCGGGACGGGATCGTGACCCCCGGGACCGCCCCGTGCCCGAACCGTGCCCGCCCCCCCGGTGTCCCGTTCCCGGTGTCCCGTTCCCGGTGTCCCGTTCCCGGTGCCCCCGCTCACATCTTGACGTCGCAGGATTTCTCGTGGTTGCAGAACGGACACGTGAACTGCGTCTCCAGCGTCCCCGTCATCTTCTTCTTGGGCGGCGGCTTCCGCTTCGACTTGCGGCGGCCCATGGCGGCCGCACCGGGGCCGAGAACCGGGAACGGCCTCGGAACGGGAACGACACCGGGATCGGCGCCGGGAGCCGCCTCGGAGCGGCCCCGACGCGCTGCGGGACGTGCCGGGGGCGGCTCGGCCCCTCCCGGTCCCTCCGGGCCCCTCCCGGTTCCTCCGGGCCCTCCCCGGTCCCTCACGCCGCGCTCCCGCCGCGCTCCCGGAAGTGCCGCCCCTCCGCCCTCAGCCAATCGGCAGCGCGCTCTGCCCCGCGTGACCCACAAACGCACCCCGCTCATTGGTTGATGGCGCAGCGCTCCAGCCAATCAGCAGCGGGGACCCGAGAAAACCGTCCCGCCTACTGACGATGGACGCGCGGCTTCAGCCAATCAGCGGCTGACAGAATGTCCCGCTCATTAGATGATCGACGTTTAGTTCCAGCCAATCAGCGACTGGCTGGATGTCCCGCCCACCGGATGATTGACGTTTTGTCCCAGCCAATCAGCAGTGCTAAAGGCGTGGTCACCGCGCCCAGGCTCCGCCCCCCGGCTTTGGGGCGATTCGCGGCGATTTCGGGTCCGTCAATGGCGCCGTTCAAAGCGTTTATTGGGGTCACGGGGGCAACCAGGCGGGGGCGCAGTGTCCGCAGTGTCCCCGCGGCCACTGGTCAGTGTCCGGTGCCCGGTGTCCCCAAAGGGGTCGGAGATCGCGGGGTGTCCCCAGTTCCAGTGGTCCCGGTTCCAGTGTCCCCAGTTCCAGTGGTCCCAGTGTCCTCACAGGGGTCACAGAGTGTCCCTTAGGGAAGAGCTCCCAGTGTCCCCAGTGTCCCCTGGGGGGCTGCAGAGATCAGCGGGTGTCCCCCAGGGGAGCGGTCCCAGTGTCCCCAAATGTCCCCAATTGTCCCCAAAGGGGTCACAGATCACGGGTGTCCTCCAGGGACGGGCCCCCAGTGTCCCCTGGGGGGATGCGGAGATCAGGGGGTGTCCCCCAGGGGAGCGGTCCCACTGTCCCCAGCTGTCCCCACTTGTCCCCAGTGTCCCCTGGGGGCATTCAGAGATGAGGGTGTGTCCCCCAGGGGAGCGGTCCCACTGTCCCCACTTGTCCCCAGATGTCCCCAGTGTCCCCTGGGGGGCATTCGGAGATCAGGGGTGTCCCCAGGGGAGCGGTCCCACTGTCCCCACTTGTCCCCAGTTGTCCTCAGTGTCCCCTGGGGGGATGCAGAGATCAGCGGGTGTCCCCAGGGGAGCGGTCCCACTGTCCCCAGTTGCCCCCACTTGTCCCCAGTGTCCCCTGGGGCATTCAGAGATCAGGGGGTGTCCCCCAGGGGAGGGGATCCCACTGTCCCCAGTTGCCCCCAGCTGTCCCCACTTGTCCCCAGCTGTCCCCACTTGTCCCCAGCTGTCCTCACTTGTCCCCACTTGTCCCCAGCTGTCCCCACTGTCCCCACTTGTCCCCAGTTGTCCCCAGCTGTCCCCACTGTCCCCAGGTGTCCCCAGCTGTCCCCAGTGTCCCCTGGGGGATGCAGAGATCAGGGGTGTCCCCCAGGGAGGGGATCCCACTGTCCCCACTTGTCCCCAGCTGTCCCCAGTGTCCCCTGGGGGGATGCAGAGATCAGGGGGTGTCCCCCAGGGGAGGGGATCCCACTGTCCCCAGCTGTCCCCACTGTCCCCAGCTGTCCCCAGCTGTCCCCAGCTGTCCCCACTTGTCCTCAGGGCCGGCGCGGGGGCAGCGTCACGCGGTGCAGGACGCGCCCGGTGGCCTCCAGGAAGGTGACGGTGGCCGCGCCGGGCTCCAGGCGCAGGTGGGCGAAGCCGCCGGGGCTGGCGGGGCTCCCGAAGAAGAACCGGAGGGACCCGGCGGGCACCGAGCCCTCGTGCGGCCGCGAATCCTCCATGAAGTTCCCGGCGCCGCTCAGGATGTAGCCCACGCCCCCCTCCTCCAGGTACTGCGGGGACAAGGGGGGTTCAGGGGGGACACACCTGAGGGACACACCTGGGCTCACCCAAACCGGCTGCGCGGACAGAATTTGGGGTGTCCCTGCACACCTGGCACCATTTCAGCGCTGTCCCTGCACATTTTGGGCAGAATTTGCGGTGTCCCTGCACACCTGGGCACCCCAGACTTTGGGGACACCATTTTACTGCTGTCCCTGCACATTTTGGGCAGAGTTTGGGAGTCCCTGCCCACCTGGCACTACTTCAGCGCTGTCCCTGCACATTTTGGGCAGAGTTTGGGGGTGTCCCTGCACACCTGGGCACCATTTTATTGCTGTTCCTGCACATTCTGAGCAGAGTTTGGGGTGTCCCTGCCCACCTGGGCGCTATTTTAGCACCGTTTTAGCGCTGCCCCGCACCTCTGGGGCAGAATTTGGGGTGTCCCTGCACACCTGGGCACCCCAGACTTTGGGGACACCATTTCAGCGCTGTCCCTGCACATTTTGGGCAGAGCTTGGGGTGTCCCTGCACACCTGGGCACCATTTTAGCGCTGTCCCCGCAATTTGGGGCAGAATTTGGGGTGTCCCCGCACACCTGGGCGCTATTTCAGTGCTGTCCCTGCACATTTTGGGCAGAGTTTGGGGTGTCCCCGCACACCTGGACACCATTTTATTGCTGTCTCTGCACATTTTGGGCAGAATTTGGGGGTGTCCCTGCCCACCTGGGCGCTATTTTAGCACCGTTTTAGCGCTGCCCCGCACATTTTGGGCAGAATTTGGGGTGTCATCGCACACCTGGGCGCTATTTCAGCGCTGCTCCCACAATCTGGGGCAGAGTTTTGGGGTGTCCCCTCACACCTGGACACCATTTCAGTGCTGTCCCTGCAATTTGGGGCAGAGTTTGGGGAGTCCCCACACACCTGGGCGCTATTTTAGCACCGTTTGATTGCTGTCCCTGCACATTTTGGGCAGAGTTTGGGGTGTCACCGCACACCTGGGCGCTATTTCAGCGCTGCTCCCACAATCTGGGGCAGAGTTTGGGGTGTCCCCGCCCACCTGGGCGCTATTTTAGCACCGTTTCAGCGCTGCCCCCGCACCTCTGGGGCAGAGTTTTGGGGTGTCCCCACACACCTGGGCACTATTTCAGTGCTGTCCCTGCACATCTTGGGCAGAGTTTGGGGTGTCCCCACACACCTGGGCACTATTTCAGTGCTGTCCCTGCACATCTTGGGCAGAATTTGGGGTGTCACCGCACACCTGGGCGCTATTTCAGCGCTGCTCCCGCAATCTAGGGCAGAGTTTTGGGGTGTCCCTCACACCTGGACACCATTTTATTGCTGTCCCTGCACATCTTAGGCAGAATTTGGGGTGTCCCTGCCCACCTGGGCGCTATTTTAGCACCGTTCTATTGCTGTCCCTGCACATTTTGGGCAGAGTTTGGGGTGTCACCGCCCACCTGGGCGCTATTTTAGCACCGTTTCAGCGCTGCCCCCGCACCTCTGGGGCAGAGTTTGGGGTGTCCCCGCACACCTGGGCACTATTTCAGTGCTGTCCCTGCACATCTGGGGCAGAGTTTGGGGTGTCACCGCCCACCTGGGCGCTATTTTAGCACCGTTTGATTGCTGTCCCTGCACATTTTGGGCAGAGTTTGGGGTGTCACCGCCCACCTGGGCGCTATTTTAGCACCGTTTGATTGCTGTCCCTGCACATTTTGGGCAGAGTTTGGGGTGTCACCGCACACCTGGGCGCTATTTCAGCGCTGCTCCCGCAATTTGGGGCAGAATTTGGGGTGTCCCCGCCCACCTGGGCGCTATTTTAGCACCGTTTTAGCGCTGCCCCGCACATTTTGGGCAGAATTTGGGGTGTCCCCGCACACCTGGGCACTATTTCAGTGCTGTCCCTGCACATTTTGGGCAGAATTTGGGGTGTCCCTGCACACCTGGGCACTATTTTATTGCTGTCTCTGCACATTTTGGGCAGAATTTGGGGTGTCCCTGCCCACCTGGGCGCTATTTTAGCACCGTTTTAGCGCTGCCCCCGCACATTTTGGGCAGAATTTGGGGTGCCCCCCCGGGCTCACCTGCAGGTTGTGGTCGTGGCCGCACAGGTAGGCGGTGACGCGGTGGCGCCGCAGCAGCGGCCGCAGCAGCCGCAGCAGGCAGGGCGTGGGGCCGTGCTTGGCCACCGACCACACCGGGTAGTGACCGGCCACCAGCACGAAAGTGTCGCCGGCCGCCGCCTCCAGCTGCGCCCGCAGCCACGCCAGGTGAGCCCCGGCCGCCGCCGCGTCCCGGGGACCCGCGGGGGCGTCGCCGAGGCCGAAATCGTCCGAGTGGCCGCAGAGCAGCACCGTGTCCAGCGCCAGCAGCCGCGCCGAGCAGTTGGAGCCGGGGATGTGCAGCCGCAGGCTGTAGTAGGGGTGCGGGAAGTGCCTGCGGGGACAGCGCGGGGACACTTGGGGACAGCGCGGGGACACTCGGGGATACGGCGGGGACAGTTGGGGACACTCGGGGACACGAGGCGGGGACACGGCGAGGGGACACTTGGGGACAGCGCGGGGACACTCGGGGACACTTGGGGACAATTAGGGACACTTGGGGACAGCGGGGACACTCGGGGACACGGCGGGGACAGCGCGGGGACACTCGGGGACAATTTGGGACACGGAGGGGACACGGCGGGGACACGCGGGGACACGGTGGGGACACTTGGGAACACTCGGGGACATTCGGGGACACTCGGGGACACTCGGGGACACGTGGGGACATTTGAGGGCCCTTGGGGACCCTTGGGGACATTTGGGGACACTCAGGGACACGCGGGGACATTCGGGGACACTCGGGGACACTCGAGGACCCTTGGGGGCATTTGGGGACATTTGGGGACACTCGGGGACATTTGGACACCCTTGGGGACATTTGGGGACACTCGGGGACCCTTGGGGACACTCGGGGACATTTGGGGACATTTGGGGACACGCGGGGACATTTGGGAACACTCGGGGACCTTCGGGCACCCTCGGGCACCCTTGGGGACATTTGGGACACGCGGGAACATTTGGGGACATTTGGGGCATTTGGGGACCCTCGGGCACCCTTGGGGACACTCGGGGACCCTTGGGGACGTTGGGGACACGCGGGAACATTTGGGGACACTCGGGGACATTTGGGGACACTCGGGCACCCTCGGGGACCCTCAGGCACACTCGGGCACCCTTGTGGGACATTTGGGGACCCCCGGGCACCCTTGGGGACACTCGGGGACATTTGGGGACATTTGGGGACACGCGGGGACATTCGGGGACACTCGGGCACCCTTGGGGAGCCTCGGGCACCCTCGGGCACACTCGGGGACACTCGGGGACCCTCGGGGACATTTGGGGACATTTGGGGACACGCGGGGACATTCGGGGACACTCGGGCACTCTCGGGGACCCTTGGGGACACTTGGGGACACTCGGGCACACTCGGGCACCCTTGGGGACCCTCGGGCACCCTCGGGCACACTCGGGGACACTCGGGGACATTTGGGGACATTTGGGGACACGCGGGGACACGCGGGGACACACGGGGAGCCTCGGGCACCCTTGGGGACACTCGGGGACCCTCGGGCACCCTTGGGGACATTTGGGGACACTCGGGGACACTCGGGGACATTTGGGGACCCTCGGGCACACTCAGGCACCCTTGTGGGACATTTGGGGACTCCCCGGGCACCCTTGGGGACACTCGGGGACATTTGGGGACATTTGGGGACACGCGGGGACATTCGGGGACACTCGGGCACTCTCGGGGACCCTTGGGGACACTTGGGGACACTCGGGCACACTCGGGCACCCTTGGGGAGCCTCGGGCACCCTCGGGCACACTCGGGGACACTCGGGGACCCTCGGGGACATTTGGGGACATTTGGGGACACGCGGGGACACGCGGGGACACACGGGAGCCTCGGGCACCCTTAGGGACATTTGGGGACACTTGGGGACACTCGGGGACACTCGGGGACATTGGGGACCCTTGGGGACACTTAGGGACACTCGGGCACCCTTGGGGACACTTGGGGACCCTTGGGGACACTCGGGGACATTGGGGACATTTGGGGACACGCTGGGGACACACGGGGACACTCGGGGACACTCGGGCACCCTTGGGGACCCTTGGGGACACTCGGGGACCCTCGGGGACACTCGGGCACCCTTGGGGACACACGGGGACACTCGGGGACCCCCGGGCACCCTTGGGGACACACGGGGACACTCGGGGACATTGGGGACACTCGGGGACAGTACCAGCGCGGCGAGTGGCGGCCGTAGCGCAGCTGCGCCGTGACGTTCCCCCGCGTGGTCGTGGTTCCCGGCCAGCACGTACCAGGGCACCCCGCGCAGCCCGGCGACACGAACACGCGCTCGAAGGTGGCCTGGGGACACCGGGGACACTCGGTGACACTCGGTGACACCGCCGGGGTTCCCCACACACCCACCCGCGTTTCGGGGTGTCCCCACGCGGGGGTACCTGGAACCGCGGGTCCCACTCGTCGCGCACCCCTCGTAGTAGAAGTTGTCGCCCAGCGCCAGCACGAAGTCGCCGCCCAGCGCGGTGGCCGCCCGGCCCATGGCCGCCGCCGTGGCCACCTGGCGCGCGGTGAACGAACGGGGTCGGCAGCCCCCCAGTCCCCCAGGGCCAGCAAGGTCAGAGACCCCCTGGCCCCGGCCCGGGTCGCCGCTGCCGCCAAGGTGAGCGCCAGCCACAGCGCAGCCGGCATCTGGGGACACGGGGACAGTGGGGACATTGGGGACATTGGGGACAGTGGGATATGGGGGGACACGGGGGACATTGGGGACACGGGGGGGGATATGGGGGACATTGGGGACACGGGGGACAGTGGGACACGGGGGACACGGGGACATTGGGGACAGTGGGACACGGGGGACATTGGGGACATTGGGGACATTGGGGACACGGGGACAGTGGGACACGGGGGACATTGGGGACACGGGGGGGATATGGGGGGATATGGGGGGACACGGGGTGGACACGGGGGGACACGGGGACACGGGGGGACATGGGGACACGGGGGATAGGGGACACGGGGGACATTTGGGACACGGGGAGGGGGGATACGGGGGGACATAGAGGGCACGGGGGGAACAGTGGGGACACGGGGTGGACACGGGGGACACAGGGGGACACGGGGGGACACGGGGGACATTGGGGACACCGGGGTCACGGGGGGACACGGGGACAGTGGGGACACGGGGGGGGATATGGGGGGATATGGGGGGGACACGGGGGACAGTGGGACACGGGGGACACGGGGACACGGGGGGGATATGGGGGACACGGGGGACACGGGGGACACGGGGGGATAGGGGGGGATATGGGGGACAGTGGGACACGGGGGGACACGGGGACATTGGGACACGGGGGACACGGGGGAGATTGGGGACACAGGGGGGATATGGGGGGATATGGGGGATATGGGGGGACACAGGGGGACACGGGGGGATATGGGGGACACAGGGGGACACGGGGGACACGGGGGGACATGGGAGGGACATGGGGGGACATGGGGGACATTGGGGACACGGGGGACATGGAGGGACACGGGGGGACACGGGGGTCACAGCCCGCCCAGGGGTCTGGGGTGTCACCCGTGTCCCCCCATGGGACTCGCATGGTTTGGGGGTCCCTGTCCCCATCCAGGGGGCCCCTGTCCCCGCCAGGGAGGGGTCCCAGGTGCCCGGGGGTCCCTGTCCCTATTCAGGGGTCCCTGTCCCCTCCAAGGCGGGGTCCCTGTCCCCTCAGGGGGTGTCTGTCCCCTCGGGGGTCCCTGTCCCATCCAGGGGGCCGCTGTCCCCTCGGGGGTCCCTGTCCCCATTCAGGAGGTCCCTGTCCCTCGGGGGTCCCTCCCCCTCCAGGGGGTCTCTGTCCCCTCCAGGGGGTCCCTGTCCCCTCAGGGGGTCCCTGTCCCGCCGGGGGTCCCTCCCATCCAGGGGTCCCTGTCCCCTCGGGGGTCCCTGTCCCCATTCAGGAGGTCCCTGTCCCCTCGGGGGGTCCCTCCCCTCCAGGGGGGTCTCTGTCCCATCCAGGGGGTCCCTGTCCCCATCCAGGGGGTCCCTGTCCCCTCAGGGGGGTCCCTGTCCCCTCCAGGGGGTCTCTGTCCCCTCAGGGGGTCCCAGGTGTCCGGGGGGTCCCTGTCCCTTCGGGGTGGTCCCAGGTGTCCGGGGGTCCCTCCCCTCCAGGGGGTCTCTGTCCCATCCAGGGGGTCCCTGTCCCCTCAGGGGTCCCTGTCCCGCCGGGGGTCCCTGTCCCTATCCAGGGGTCTCTGTCCCCTCGGGGTGGGGTCTCAGGTGTCCGGGGGTCCCTGTCCCCATTCAGGGGGTCCCTGTCCCCATTCAGGGGGTCCCTGTCCCTCGGGGGGTCCCTGTCCCATCCAGGGGGTCCCTGTCCCCATCCAGGGGGTCCCTGTCCCCTCGGGGGTGGTCCCTGTCCCATCCAGGGGTCCCTGTCCCCATCCAGGGGGTCCCTGTCCCCTCCAGGGGTCCCTGTCCCCTCGGGGGTCCCAGGTGTCCGCGGGGGGTCCCAGGTGTCGGGGGTCAGCAGTGCCGCCCCTCCCCCGGTCACTCACCGTCCCGCCGCCGTCCCGCGCCCCCGCCCCGCCCCCCTTTATGGCCGCCAAAGGGGAAGCGGGGTCGCTGCGCCCTCCCCCCGCAGCTGTCACCTGACGGCCCGCGGGGACACTGGGAGCGCGGGGGGAACTGGGAGCACTGGGAGCGCGGGGGAGGGCACTGGGAGAACTGGGAGCGCGGGGAGGGCACTGGGAGAACTGGGAGGAAGCGGGAGGCTGGCTGCTGGGAGAACTGGGAGCACTGGGAGCACTGGGAGCACTGGGAGAACTGGGAGCACTGGGAGCACTGGGAGAGAGGCGGGGGAGGGCACTGGGAGAACTGGGAGGAAGCGGGAGGCCGGCTACTGGGAGAATTGGGAGCACTGGGAGCATTGGGAGAACTGGGAGAACTGGGAGCACTGGGAGCACTGGGAGAGAAGGCGGGGGAGGGCACTGGGAGAACTGGGAGCACTGGGAGAACTGGGAGCACTGGGAGAGAGGCGGGGGAGGGCACTGGGAGAACTGGGAGCACTGGGAGAACTGGGAGCACTGGGAGAGGGGCGGAGAGGACACTGGGAGCACTGGGAATACTGGGAGGTGAGGGAAGGAGCACTGGGAGCACTGGGAGAGGGAGAGCCGGGCTACTGGGAGCACTGGGAATACTGGGAGAGGGGCGGAGGGGACACTGGGAGCGCGGGGGGAGGTACTGGGAGTACTGGGGGAGGGGATTGGGCTACTGGGAGCACTGGGAGAACTGGGAGCACTGGGAGAGGGGCGGGGGACACTGGGAGCACTGGGAGAGGGAGGCCGGGCTACTGGGAGCACGGGGGAGGGGATTGGGCTACTGGGAGCACTGGGAGAGGGGGCCAGGCTACTGGGAGCACTGGGAGAACTGGGAGCACTGGGAGAGGGGCGGGGGCGACACTGGGAGCACTGGGAGAGGAAGGGCCGGGCAACTGGGAGAGCTGGGAGCACTGGGAGAGGGGGGCCGGGCTACTGGGAGAGGGGCAGGGCAACTGGGAGCACTGGGAACTGGGAATCATCTGGAAATCCCCAAAATTCCCCAAAATTCCCCAAACCCGCCCCGGCCACGGGACCGAGGGACACGGACACGGCCCGGGGGGGGGAGTGACCCCAAATTCCCCAGGACCCCCAAAATCCCCCCAGGACCCCCAAAATCTCCCCCCAGGTCCCCAAAATCCCCCCAGACCCCCCAAATCCCCCAGGACCTCAAAATCTTCCCCAGGACCCCCAAAATATTCCCCAGACCCCCAAAATCCCACCAGGACCCTCCAAAATCCCACCAGGACCCCCAAAATCATCCCCCAGACCCCCAAATCCCACCCCAGGACCCCCAAAATCCCCCTCAGACCCCCAAAACCCCACCCAGGACCCCAAAATTATCACCCCAGGACCCCCAAATTCTTCCCCAGGACCCCCAAAATCCCCCCAGACCCCACCAAAATTACCCCCAGAACCCCAAAATCCCCCTCAGACCCCCAAAATCTCCCCCAGACCCCCAAAATCTTCCCCAGGACCCCCAAAATCTCCCCCCAGGTCCCCAAAATCCCCTCCCAGAGCCTCAAATTTTCCCCCAGAACCCCAAAATCTTCCCCCAGACCCCCAAAATCATCACCCAGGACCCCCAAAATCTTCCCCAGGACCCCAAGATTACCCCCAGGACCCCAAAATCATCACCCAGACCCCCCAAAATCCCCCCAGAACCACAAAATCTTCCCCAGGACCCCAAAATTTTCCCCTAAACCCCCAAAATCCCCCCAGGTCCCCAAAATCTCCCCCAGACCCCCCAAATCCCCCCCAGACCCCCAAAATCCCTCCCAGAGCCCCAAAATTTCCCCCCTAAACCCCCAAAATCCCCTCCCAGAGCCCCAAAATTTCCCCAGGACCCCAAAATTTCCCCATAGACCCCCCAAAACTCTCTCTCAGACCCCCAAAATCCCCCCCAGACCCCCCAAATCCCCCCCAAATTGCCCCCAGAGCTCCAAAATCTCCCCCAGACCCCCCATAAATCACCCCCACCCCCAAATCCCCCCCAAATCTCCCCAAATTCCCCCGCGACCCCAAAATCCCCCGGGACCCCCCAAATTCCCCCCGGGTGGGCAGGGCGCGCTCAGCGGGTAACGACACTTTTATTTCCGTTTTTTGTTTTTTTTCTCCTTTTCCGCCCCTTTTTTTTTTTTTTTTTCTCCTCATCCCGCGATGGGGGGGGGGAGTGGAGGGGGAGGGCCGACCCATCCCCCCGTTGGGAAATGACGTCACTACCACGTGCAGGGGGGTGAGGGGCGACCTGGGGGTGGGGTTGGGGGGGGTCCCCAAAAATGTGCAACGCTGGTGTGGGCAGGTCCCTCCCCCAAATCGCCCCCCCCGCTCCCCCCAGGGTTTGATTTTGGGCGGGGGTCCCCAAAATTGGGGTACCCAATGGGGGGGGGTGGGGTCGCATTGCCTGGGGGGGGGGCCCATTGCTGGTGGGGAGGGGTCCCCAAATGTTGGGGGCCCCATTGCTGGTGGGGGCCCCCGAAATTGGGGGAGCCCAAAAATTTGGGGGGGGGGGGTTTGTGGGGAGGGGGGGTGTTTCTGGTGGTGGGGAGGGGCGCTGCTGGGAGTGGGGGGTCCCAAAATGAGGGGAGGGGTCACAAAAAGGGGGGGGGTTGCCCAAAAGGGGGGCCCGAATGATTGTCCCCATTTTGGGGGGGTCTCGGGGGGGAAGGCACGTGGGGGGTCTAAGGCAAAATGCGAGTTTGGTCCGACTGACCCAAAATCCGGGGAGGGGGGGGCGGGGAGGGGGAGGGCTGAAACCCCCCAAAAAAAATCACCCACCGGAATCAGCGAACCCCAAAAGGAGCGAAACGCCCCCAAATTCCAACCCCCCCCCCCGCCCGTGGTGGGATTTGGGGCCCCGTGACCCCCCCAGATCGCGAATTCGGAGCGAAATTACCCAAAAATGATAAAAAAATTAAAAATAATAAAATTGAAAGAGGGGGGAGCCCCCCAGGGGTGCGATCAGGAAATTTAGGTGCGCCCCCAAAAAGCACTTGGAGAGCGGGGGGGGGAGAGACCCGAAAAGGGGGAGGGGTGACCCCAAAATGGGAGGCTGGACCCCCGAGGGGGGAGGGGCACAACAAGGGGGGTTTGACCCCAAAATGGGAGCGGAAAATGGGGGGGGGAGGGGACCCCAAAATGGGGGGGGCAGCCCCAAGTGGGGGTCTGACCCAAAAAGGGATGGGGGAGGGAAAAAGGGGTTTGACCCCAAAACGGGGGGGGGAGGGGGTTTGACCCCCAAAAAGGGGATGGGGGAGGGGAAAATGGGGTTTGACCCCCAAAACGGGGGGAGGGGGTTTGACCCCGGGGGGGGGGATGGGGGTAATTGCACTTAATTAAAAAAAACGAGCGGGGGAGGGGGCGGTAAAAGGGGGGGGACACCCCGAAGCTGAGGGGGGGGTCGGGGGTGTTTTTTTTTTGGGGGGGGTGGGGGCGGTGCTGCCCCTCCCCCGCTCGCTGACCTGCAGCGGGGAGCCCTCCCCGCCCCGCCCCCCCGGGCACGCGCGTGCGGGGGGGTGCTGGTGATGGGGGGCACACGCGCGTGCGCGCCAGAGGCGCGCTTCTGCTTTTTATTTTGTTTTTTTTTAACTTTTAAATTTTTTTTTTCTTTTTAGGCAGGGAGGGTGAGTGAGGCGGGATTTTGGGGGGTGATTTTTTTTTTCTTTTAAATCCTCACCCCCCCCCCTCTTTTTCCTAATTTTGCCCCCCTTTCCCTCGGGGTGACCCTGTGTGTGCGGGGGGGGCTCGGGGGGTTTTTGTTTTTTGGGGAGGGGCGACACATCAGAGAGGCCGAACCCTCATCCACGTCAGGGGGTCGGACGGCGGCGAGGATGGGGGGGTTTGGTTTTTTTTTTTTTTGGGGGGGGGTTGGGGAAATGTGAGGGGTGGGTTTGTTTTTTTTTGTTGATTTTTTTTTTATGTTTTGTGTTTTTTCCCGTTTTTCTCCTTTTTTTCCGGGCGGTTTCTCCTCGTCCGGGGGCGGCGTCAGAGGAACCAGGACTGGGGGGGAGATGGGAGGGGTCAGCAAAATTTGGGTGGGGGGATACAAATAGAGACCCCCCCCAAAAAAACTCCCTCAGTGACCCCCCTGGGGGGTCTTTGGGGTTTGGGAGGGGTCGCGACCCCCAAAAGGGTTGAGCCCCCCCTTAAACTCGGACACCCCAAATTCTCCTGTCCCCCCAAAAGAAGGGGGGACTCCAGATTGGGGGGTCTCCACCCCAGACCCCTCCCCAAATGGGACCCCCCCCCAAATCCGGGCGGTCCCCGAGGCCTCAAGGCCTGAGGGGGGGGAGGGGGGCTCCTCAGGGCTCGGCCCTGCCCCCGCGCGCCATTGGCGGAGCCGCCGCCGCAGCGCCGCGCGCAGCCAATGGGATCGCGCCGAGCCGCCGCAGCGCGCGCGGCCTGCCAAGGCCCCCGGCAGTGCCAGCCAATCAGCGCTGGCCGCGCCCCCTGCCCTCACGGCGCCAACCAATCAGCGGCCGGCACTTAGGGCAGGCAGCCAATCAGCGCTGGTCCCGCCCCTGCTGTCTCACGGTTCGGCCAATCAGCGGCCGGCACTCAGGGCAGGCAGCCAATCAGCGCTGGTCCCGCCCCTGCTGCCTCACGGTGCCAGCCAATCAGCGGCCGGCACTCAGGGCAGGCAGCCAATCGGGCGTCGTGCCACAGGCTCGGGGGGGCCAATGGCGGCCGCGCTGGGGGGTTTGGCCACGCCCCTCTTTGTCCCCGCGGTGATGTCACCGGGGGCGTGGCCGGGGGTCGCTCAGGTGTGTTCGGGGGGCTCAGGTGTCAAAGGTGACCCAGAATCCCGGGGGGAGGTCCTAGGTGTGGGGGAGGGTCCCACAGGGACACCCACGTGTCCTGGGGCGGGTCTCAGGTGTCCCCCCAGGTGTCAAAGGTGTCCCCCAAATCTGTGGGGGGTTCTCAGGAGTCCAAAGGGGGATCTCAAGTGTCCAAGGGAGGGGCTCAGGTGTGCAGGGGGTCCCAGGTGTGCAGGGAGGGTCTCAGGTGTGCAGGGGGGTCTCAAGTGTCCAAGGGAGGGTCTCAGGTGTGCAGGGCGGTCCCAAGTGTGCAGGGGGGTCCCAGGTGTACAGGGGGATCCCGGTGTGTCCATGGGAGGGTTCCCAGGTATCCAAGGGAGGGTCCCAGGTGTGCAGGGAGGGTCCCAGGTATCCAAGGAGGATCCCAGGTGTGCAGGGAGGGTCCCAGGTGTGCAGGGAGGGTCCCAGGTGTGCAGGGGGTTCCCAGGTGTGCAGGGAGGGTCTCAGGTGCCCGGGGGGTCCCAGGTGCCCCAGGGAGGGTCCCAGGTGTGTAGGGGTGGTCCCAGGTGTCCATGGGAGGGTCCCACGTGCCCCAGGGAGGTTCCCAGGTGTCCAAGGGTGGGGTCCCAGGTGTGCAGGGAGGGTCCCAGGTGTGCAGGGTGGGTCTCAGGTGTGCAAGGGGCAGTCCCAGGTGTGCAGGGAGGGTCCCACGTGCCCAGGGAGGTTCCCAGGTGCCCAAGGGAGGGTCCCAGGTGTGTAGGGGTGGTCCCAGGTGTCCATGGAGGGTCCCAGATGTTCATGGGAGGAGTCCCCAGGTGTGTAGGGAGGGTCCCAGGTGCCCCAGGGAGGGTCCCAGGTGCCCGGAGGGTCCCAGGTGCCCATGGGAGGTTCCCAGGTGTGCAGGAAGAGGTCCCAGGTGCCCCAGGGAGGTTCCCAGGTGCCCATAGGAGGTTCCCAGGTGCCTGGGGGTCCCAGGTGTCCCAGGTGCGCCGGCAGCCGGGCGGGCCGTACCTGCTGCTGGGGCAGGCTCAGAAAGTTGCCGTCAGCGGGGTCCGAGGCCGACAAGGCGGGGGGCAGCGGCGGCGCCGGACGCTGCGAATGCTGCGGGGAGAGCGGGCTCAGCCAAAAACCGCCCCTGCCCCCGATCCGGCACACCTGGGGGCGCCGGGAACCGCCCCTCCCCCCGAGCTGACACACCTGGGGGCGCGGGAACAGCCCTCCCCCCGATCCGGCACACCTGGGGGCGTGGGAACAGCCCCTCCCCGAGCTGACACACCTGGGGCGCCGGAACCGCCCCTCCCCCGATCTGAGCGCACCTGGGGCGCTCGGAACACGCCCCTCCCCCAGATCTGACACACCTGGGGCGCCAGAACAGCCCTCCCCCGAGCTGTCACACCTGGGGCGCGGGAACCGCCCCCTCCCCCACTGATCTAGCACACCTGGGGCGCCAGAACCGCCCCTCCCCCCGATCCAGCGCACCTGGGGCGCTCGAACCGCCCCTCCCCCAGATCTGACACACCTGTGTGAGACTCCCCCCACCACGCACCTGTGGAACCGCCCCTCGAACCTCCCCACCCCGCACTTACCTGCGCGCCCCCCTCCCCAAACCCCCCCGAGGATGGAGCAGGAAGGAGCATCCAGGTGTGTCACCTGCGCGCAGGTGAGTCCGGGTCCGAGCCCGCCCCCGCCCCCCTCCCCCCCACAGCGGAAATGGGGAAGGACGGAGCGGAAATGACGGAGGGGCCGGGCGGGGATGGGGGAGGGATGAGGCGCCGGCCGTGACAGCGATGGCGATGCAGGTGATGATGCACGGGCAGCCGGGCCGGGCGGGCACCTGTCACCTGCGCCACCCCCACCTGCGGGGGCTGCAGCTGCCCCGGGAGCCCTGACACCTGTCTCAGGTGTACCTGGGGAGCCCTGACACCTGGGGAGCCCTGACACCTGGGGGACCCTGACACCTGGGGGAGCCCTGACACCTGTCTCAGATGTACCTGGGGACCCTGTCACCTGGGGAGCCCTGACACCTGTCTCAGGTGTACCTGGGGAGCCCTGACACCTGGGGACCCTGTCACCTGGGAGCCCTGACACCTGGGGGACCCTGTCACCTGTCTCAGGTGTACCTGTGTCACTGTGTCACCTGGGAGCCCTGACACCTGGGGAGCCCCGTGTCACCTGGGGAGCCCCTGTCACCTGTCTCAGGTGTACCTGGGGAGCCCTGACACCTGGGGAGCCCTGACACCTGTCTCAGGTGTACCTGGGGCACTGTGTCACCTGTCTCAGGTGTACCTGAGGCACTCTGTCACCTGGGGGTCCTATCACCTGGGAGCCCCTGTCACCTGTCTCAGGTGTACCTGGGGCACTGTGTCACCTGGGGAGCCCCGTGTCACCTGGGGACCCTGACACCTGGGGAGCCCTGACACCTGTCTCGGGTGTACCTGGGGAGCCCTGACACCTGGGGAGCCCGTGTCATCTGTCTCAGGTGTACCTGGGGCACTGTGTCACCTGTCTCGGGTGTACCTGGGGCACTCTGTCACCGGGGAGCCCCTGACACCTGGAGAGCCCTGTCACCTGTCTCAGGTGTACCTGGGGCACTCTGTCACCTGGGGAGCCCCGTGTCACCTGGGGACCCTGACACCTGGGGAGCCCTGACACCTGGGGACCCTGTCACCTGTCTCGGGTGTACCTGGGGCACTGTGTCACCTGGGAGCCCTGACACCTGGGGAGCCCCGTGTCACCTGGGAGCCCTGTCACCTGTCTCAGGTGTACCTGGGGAGCCCTGACACCTGGGGACCCTGACACCTGTCTCAGGTGTACCTGTGTCACTGTGTCACCTGGGAGCCCTGACACCTGTCTCAGGTGTACCTGGGGCACTGTGTCACCTGTCTCGGGTGTACCTGAGGCACTCTGTCACCTGGGGGGTCCTATCACCTGGGGAGCCCCTGTCACCTGTCTCAGGTGTACCTGGGGCACTGTGTCACCTGGGGAGCCCCGTGTCACCTGGGGAGCCCTGACACCTGGGGAGCCCTGACACCTGTCTTGGGTGTACCTGGGGAGCCCTGACACCTGGGGAGCCCCGTGTCATCTGTCTCAGGTGTACCTGGGGCACTGTGTCACCTGTCTCGGGTGTACCTGGGGCACTCTGTCACCTGGGGAGTCCTATCACCTGGGGAGCCCCTGTCACCTGTCTCAGGTGTACCTGGGGCACTGTGTCACCTGTCTCGGGTGTACCTGGATCACTGTGTCACCTGGGGAGTCCTATCACCTGGGGAGCCCCTGTCACCTGTCTCAGGTGTACCTGGGGCACTGTGTCACCTGGGGAGCCCTGACACCTGTCTCAGGTGTACCTGGGGCACTCTGTCACCTGGGGAGCCCCGTGTCACCTGCCTCGGGTGTGCCTGGGTCACTGTGTCACCTGTCTCGGGTGTACCTGAGTCACTCTGTCACCTGTCTCAGGTGTATCTGGGGCAGCCCCTGTCACCTGCAGAACCCCGTGTCACCTGTCTCAGGTGTGCCTGGGTCACTGTGTCATCTGTCTCAGGTGTACCTGGATCACTCTGTCACCTGGGGAGCCCCGTGTCACCTGTTTCGGGCGTACCTTGGTCACTTTGTCACCTGGGGAACCCTCTGTCACCTGTCTCAGGTGTACCTGGGGCACTCTGTCACCTGTGGAACCCCGTGTCACCTGTTTCGGGTGTACCTGGAGTGCAGTGTCACCTGTCTCAGGTGTGCCTGGGTCACTGTGTCACCTGGGGAACCCTCTGTCACCTGTCTCAGGTGTACCTGGGTCACTGTGTCACCTGTCTCAGGTGTATCTGGGGCAGCCCCTGTCACCTGGGGCACCTCCTGTCACCTGCAGAACCCCGTGTCACCTGTCTCATTTGTGCCTGGGGCACCTCCTGTCACCTGGGTCACTGTGTCACCTGTCTCAGGTGCACTTTGGGCAGCCCCTGTCACCTGCTGCCCCCTCCCCCCTCAGTCCTGTCACCTGCTCCAGGGGCACCCCGAGACCACACCTGGCTCACAGGTGTCACCCCAGGGTGGCTCCTGCCACCAGCCCCGAGGTGCCCAGGTGTCACCTGCGCCCCACAGCTGTGCACCTGTACCTCACACCTGGACACCTGTACCTCACACCTGGACACATGTAACTCACACATGGACACCTGTACCTCACACCTGGACAGCTGTACCTCACACCTGGACACCTGTAACTCACACCTGGGTACCTGCAACCCACACCTGGACAGTTGTACCCCACAGCTGTGCACCTGCACCTCACACATGGACACCTGTACCTCACACCTGGACACCTGCACCTCACACATGGACACCTGCACCCCACTGCTCTGTACCCCACACCTGGGCACCTGTAACTCACACCTGGACACCTGTAACTCACAGCTGGACACCTGTACCTCACACATGGACAGCTGCACCTCACACCTGGGCACCTGCACCCCACACCTGGACACCTGTAACTCACACCTGGACAGCTGTACCTCACACATGGACACCTGTACCTCACACCTGGGGCACCTGTACCTCACACCTGGACACCTGCACCCCACACCTGGGCACCTGAATCTCACACCTGGACACCTGTAACTCACACCTGGACACCTGTACCTCACACCTGGACACCTGTACCTCACACCTGGGCACCTGTACCTCACACATGGACAGCTGTACCTCACACCTGGGCACCTGTACCTCACACCTGGGCACCTGTACCTCACACCTGGACACCTGCACCTCACACATGGACACCTGAATCTCACACCTGGAGAGCTGCAATCCCACACCTGAGCACCTGTATCCCACTGCTCTGCGCCCCACACCTGGGCACCTGCACCCCACACCTGGACACCTGTACCTCACACCTGGACAGCTTAACGTCACATGTGGGAACCTGCACCTCACACCCTGAAAACCTACACCCACACCTGGGCACCTGAATCTCACACCTGGACACCTGTAACTCACACATGGACACCTGCACCCCCACCTGGGCACCTGCACCCCTTACCTGGACACCTGTAACTCACACCTGGCAACCTACACCCACACCTGGGCACCTGAATCTCACACCTGGGCACCTGAATCTCACACCTGGGCACCTGCACCCCACACCTGGACACCTGTAACTCACACCTGGCAACCTACACCCACACCTGGGCACCTGAATCTCACACCTGGGCACCTGCACCCCACACCTGGACACCTGTAACTCACACCTGGCAACCTACACCCACACCTGGGCACCTGAATCTCACACCTGGGCACCTGTACCTCACACCTGGGCACCTGAATCTCACACCTGGGCACCTGAATCTCACACCTGGACACCTGCCCCTCACTGCTAGCGCCCCTCCCGTGGCCCCCACCCTGGGCCCCCTGCACTGGCCCCCTGCCCCGCCCCCCCACGGCCAGGCCCGGCTGCGAGCGCCGGTGGGTGCCGTGGGGGTGCCGCGGGGGCGCGGTGGGGCGCGGGGCGCGGGGGCACTACGGGGTGTCGGCGGGGGGCTCCGCCAGGGGGCCGCCGGGGCTTTGGGCTCCGGGCGGGGGGCAGGGGCAGGGGTCGGGCCAGGGGCCCCGCAGCCCCCCAGCCCGGCCCTCGCGCCCCTGCGACGGCCGCAACGAGAACACGGTGACGGGACCCCGGGAGACCCCCGGGAGACCCCCCGGGGCTGGGCGGGGCGCGGGGGTGGGCGGTGGTTCGGGGAGGGGCTTGGAGCCCCTCGCACCTGGCACAGGTGCGCCCGGCTGGGGGGGTTCCAGGTGGGGGTCCTACGTGGGGATCCCGCAGGTGGGGAGGAGGTCCCCAAGCGTGGGGTGCTCCGGTGGGCGGGACGTCTCAAATTGGGGGGGGGTCCCCATGTTGGGGGTCCCCAGGAGGGAGTTGTTTTTTTTTGGGGAGGGGTCCCGGTCACCCCCTCCTGGCGCTGCCGCAGCGCGCGCGGCCACCTGGGCTCATTTGCATATAAACCCCGCCCCTTGTTGGGTCATTTGCATACAAACCCCGCCCTCTGTTGGGTTATTTGCATACAGATCCCGCCTTCTGCCGGGCTCATTTGCATACAAGCTCCGCCCCTCCTGCCTCATTTGCATATCACGAGTCTATTCGCCTTCTCACAGCACCTCATTTGCATACACGCCCCGCCTCCTGCGCCTCGTTCTGAGCCAGGCCCCGCCCCTTCCCCCGACGGGGCGCCCCCGGTGTTTCCCCCCCTCCCCCGCGACCCCCGGGCCGCCCCCGCGACCCCCGGGCCCGTCCCCGCCGCACCTGGGGGCCCTGGGCGGCGCCGTCGGCGCAGACGAACTGCACGAAGTCCTTGAGCGAGTCCTGCCCGTGGTGGTAGCGGATGGTGGGGTGGGCGAAGTAGGGGCTCGACTGGGGCAGGAGGGACCCCGACGGGAAGTGCAGCGCCGAGGCCGTGGCCCGCGGGCTGCCTGCAGGGACCCTCAGCGCCAGCGCCGGCGGCCGCGGGACCCCCCCTCGGGCTGCCGCAGCGACCCCCGCCCAGCCCAACCCGGCGGGGATGCGCCCTCCCCCGTCTCCCCTCCCCCCGCTGTGAGTCAGCGCCCCCCGGGGTGGGGCGGGGGGCTCCGGGGCTGTGGGGTCTCACCGGGGCGGACGCCGGCCAGCACGGGCAGCGGGTGGTGGCCGAAGGCCATGCGGGGAGCGGCGCCGTGCCCCGACAGCGCGCTGCAGAAATCCAGCTTGCCCGACTTCTTCAGCGCCGCCGGGCCTGGGGGAGGGGCGCGCAGGGGTCGGGGTGGGGGAGGGCAGCCGGACCCCAGCCCCCCCCCAACGCTTCACCCCCATACCCTCCCTCCCCTCCCCCCCCCTCCCCGCCACCCTCTGCACCCCCAAACCCTCCCCCCCTCAAATCCGTGTCCCCCTCCCCAAATCCTCTGCGTCCCCCCCCCGAGTGTCACCCACCGGTGTCCACGTCCCCCCAGGGCCCCTGGCTGCTGCCGGGGGCGGGGAGCGCCCGGCCCGGGGTAGAACACGTCATCCCCGGGACCCTCCAGCTCCGCCTCGTCCAGAGCCTTGGGGCGCTTGGGGCCGCTGCGGGGGGGACACGGGGGTCACCGCCGGGCCGGGGGCGTCACCCCAGCAGGGGTCCCGGCCCCCCCGGCCCCACCCCCAAAATACACCCGGGGGGGCGCGAGGGTGCAAGGGGAGACCCCAAATCCCGGGGGTTTGGGGGAACATCCCAACATGGGGGGTTTAATGGGTGGTGACCCCCCAAAAATGGGGAGCCCAGGAAGGAGTTTGGGGGTGCAAGGGGCTTGGATGGGTGGTGACCCCAAAAATTAGGAGCCCAGGAAGGTTTTGGGGGAACATCCCAAAATGGGGGGCTGGATGGGTGGTGACCCCCCAAAAATGGGGAGCCCAGGAAGGAGTTTGGGGAACATCCCAAAATGGGGGGCTGGATGGGTGGTGACCCCAAAAATGAGGAGCCCAGGAAGGGGTTTTGGGGGTGCAAGGGGCTTGTGGGGTGCAAAGAGGAACCCCCAAATCCCGGGCGTTCGGCGGTTTTGGGGGATCCCCTGAGTGGGCAACACCCCAAAATTTTGGGGGGTTAAATGGATGGTGACCCCAAAAAACGGGGAGCCCAGGAAGGTTTTGGGGGTACAAAGGGCTTGGATGGATGGTACCCCAAAACCGGGGAGCCCAGGAAGGTTTTGGGGTGGGGGGGTTAAATGGATGGTACCCCAAAAATGAGGAGCCCAGGAAGGAGTTTGGGGGTGCAAGGGGCTTGGAGGAATGGTACCCCAAAACCGGGGAGCCCAGGAAAGAGTTTGGGGGTGCAAGGGGCTTCGATGGATGGTACCCCAAGAATGAGAAGGTCCAGAAGGTTTTGGGGGTACAAGGGGCTTGTGGGATGCAAGAGGAACCCCAAATCCCGAGCGTTCGGCGGTTTTGGGGGATCCCTGAGTGGGAACACCCCAAAATTTGAGAGGGGCTTGGATGGATGGTAACCCCCAAAACCGAGGAGCCCAGGAAGGGTTTGGGGGTACAAAGGGCTTGGATGGGTGGTACCCCAAAAATGAGAAGGTCCAGGAAGGTTTTTGGGGTGGGGGGTTAAATGGGTGGTACCCCAAAACCGAGGAGCCCAGGAAAGGTTTGGGGTGGGGTGGGTTAAATGAATGGTACCCCAAAACCGAGGAGCCCAGGAAGGATTTTGGGGGGGTTAAATGGATGGTACCCCAAAACCGAGGAGCCCAGGAAGGTTTTGGGGTGGGGGTGTCAAATGGATGGTACCCCAAAACCGGGGGAGCCCAGGAAGGATTTTGGGGGTACAAAGGGCTGGATGAATGGTACCCCAAAACCGAGGAGCCCAAGAAGGTTTTGGTGGGGGGTTAGATGGATGGTACCCCAAAATGAGGAGCCCAGGAAGGTTTTGGGGGGTTTAAAACGGGGAGCCCAGGAAAGGTTTTTGGGGGGTACAAGGGGCTTGGATGGATGGTACCCCAAAAACGGGGAGCCCAGGAAGGGTTTGGGGGTAGAAGGGGCTTGGATGAATGGTACCCCAAAAATGAGAAGGTCCAGGAAGGTTTTGGGGTGGGGGCTTAAATGGATGGTACCCCAAAAATGAGGAGCCCAGGAAGGGTTTGGGGGTAGAAGAGGCTTGGATGAATGGTACCCCAAAAACGGGGGAGCCCAGGAAGGTTTTGGGGGGAGTTTAAATGGATGGTACCCCAAAACCGAGGAGCCCAGGAAGGTTTTGGGGCGCACAGGACACGCTCCGGACCCCAGAACCCCCAGGGCAGCCGCGGGGGGTCGCGGTTTGGGGGGCCGTACCTGGCGGCGGGGGGCCCCAGGGGCCGGGCGGCCCAGCGCCACCGGGCCGATGTTGTAGTAGCCCCCGGGCTCTCCAGGTCGGCCAGCGAGAAGTTGGGGCCCGAGGCCGTGGCCACGGGGGCTGGGGGGGGAGGGAGGCGCGGGGGGCACGTGGGGGACCGCGCGGGGCCGCCCCTCCCCCCCAGCGTGCCCTAA
Organism: Luscinia luscinia; assembly: GCA_034336685.1. Lineage (NCBI taxonomy): Eukaryota > Metazoa > Chordata > Aves > Passeriformes > Muscicapidae > Luscinia > Luscinia luscinia. Next base: position 39,431 of record JAKWBO010000201.1, on the reverse strand, counting down.
ACCCTCCCCACCCGCTGTGCCCTCCCCGTGGCCCCGCCCCACCAGAACCCCAAATTTTAGTGTCCCCCCTCCTAGAACCCAAATGTTGATGCCCCCCCCCCCCCCAGGACCCCAATTTTGGTTTCCTCCCCTCCCAGAACCCAAATTTTGGTGTTCCCCCACCCCCAAACTCAACTTTTCGTGTCGTCCCCCCGCCCCAGAACCCAAATTTTGGTGTCGTCTCCCCCCAGAACCCAAATTTTGGTGTCGTCTCCCCCCAGAACCCAAATTTTGATGCCCCCCCAAGAACCCCAAATTTTGGTGTGTCCCCCTCCCGGGACCCCAATTTTGGTTTCCCTCCCCATCCCAGGACCCAAATTTTGATGCCCCCTCCTCCCAGAACCCACATTTTGGTGTCGTCCCCCCCAGAACCCAAATTTCATGTTCCCCCTCCCAGAATCCAAATTTTGGTGTGTCCCCCTCCCGGGACCCCAATTTTGGTTTCCCTCCCCCATCCCATAACCTGAATTTTAGTGTTCCCCCCCGAACCCAAATTTTGATCCTCCCCACCCAGAACACAAATTTTGGTGCCCCCCCCCAAGAACCCCAAATTTTGGTGTGTCCCCCCACCCAGGACCCCCAAATTTCGGTGTTCCCCCCTCCCAGGACCCCCAATTTTGGTTTCCTACTCCCCCCGAGACCCCAATTTTGGTATCCCCCAGAACCCAAATTTTGGTGTGTCCCCCCATCCCATAACCCAAATTTTGGTGTCCCCCTCGTGGGACACCAATTTTGGTTTCCCTCCCCATCCCAGGACCCAAATTTTGATGCCCCCTCCTCCCAGAACCCAAATTTTGGTGTGTCCCCCCTCCCGGGACCCCAATTTTGGTTTCCCTCCCCATCTCATAACCCAAATTTCGGTGTCCCCCATCCCAGAACCCAAATTTTGGTGTCCCCCCACCCAGAACCCCAATTATGATGCCCCCTCCCGGGACCCCAATTTTGATGCCTCCCCCCTCCCAGGACCCAAATTTTGGTGTGTCCCCCGCCAGAACCCCAAATTTTGGTGTGTCCCCCATCCCAGGTCCCAAATTTTGGTTTCCCTCCCACCCAGAACCCAAATTTTAGTGTACCCCCACCCAGAACCCCAATTTTGGTGTTTCCCCCACACCCAGAACCCCAATTTTGGTGTTGTCCCCCCAGAACCCAAATTTTGATGCTCCCCCACCCAGAACCCAATTTTGGTGTCCCCCTTCCCAGAACCCAAATTTTGGTTTCCCTCCCCATGCCAGGACCCAAATTTTGGTGTCCCCCCCCAACATGGGACTCCAATTTTGGTTTCCCTCCCCACCCGTGACCCCCAATTTTGGTGTCCCCCTCCCAGCACCCAAATTTTGGTTTCCCTCCCCACCCAGGACCCCAATTTCGGTGTTGCCTCCCCCCAGGACCCAAATTTTGATGTTTCCCCCACCCCGTGACCCCAATTTTTGGTGTCCCCCTCCCAGCACCCAAATTTTGGTTTCCCTTTCCTCCAGGACTCCACTTTCGGTGTCGTCCCCCAACCAGAACCCAAATTTTAGTGTCCCCCACCCGTGACCCCAATTTTGGTGTCCCCCCCAGAACCCAAATTTTGGTGTCCTCCCTCCCGGGACCCAAATTTTCGTGTCCCCCACCCAGAACCCCAATTTTGGTTCCCCCGCCCCAGAACCCAAATTTCGGTTTCCCTTCCCCACCCAGGACCCCAATTTCGGTGTCCCCCACCCAGAGCCCAAATTTTGGTGTCCCCTCCTCCCGGGACCCCAATTTTGGTTTCCCTCCCCATCTCAGAACCCAAATTTCGGTGTCCCCCCCCAGAACCCAAATTTTGGTGTCCCCCCATCCCAGAACCCAAATTTTGGTTTCCCTCCCCCACAGGACCCCAATTTTGGTGTGTTCCCCAACCAGAACCCCAATTTTGGTGTCGTCCCCCCATCCCAGAACCCAAATTTTAGTGTCCCCCCACCCGTGACCCCAATTTGGTGTCCCCCCTCCTAGCACCCCAATTTCGGTTTCCCCAGAACCCAAATTTGGTTTCCCCCACCCAGGACCCCAATTTCGGTGTCCCCCACCCGTGACCCCAATTTCGGTGTTCCCCCGAACCCCAAATTTCGGTCCCCACTTACTCTGGGACACCCTCACCAGCTCGGTCACGTTCCACACTCCCGACGTCACGAAGCAATCCTGGAACGTCCAGGTGGCCTGGGGGGACACGGGGGACACTGAGGGACACTGAGGGGACACTGAGGGACATTGGGGACACTGAGGGGACACAGGAGGGACACTTGGGGACACTGAGGGGACACTGAGGGGACACTTGGGGACACTGAGGGGACACTGCAGGGACACTTGGGGTGCACACTGGGGACAGTGAGGGGACATTTGGGGACACATGACGGACACTTGAGGGGACACTGGGGACACAGGAGGGACACTGAGGGACACTGGGGACAGTGAGGGGACACTGAGGGGACACAGGTGGCACAGGTGTCACTGGGGGCACTGGGCACACTGGTGAAACTGGGGACACAGGTGACACTGGGGACACTGAGGTGACACTGGGACACAGGTGACACAGATGACACAGGTGTACACAGGTGACACAGGGCACACAGGTGACACAGGTGACACACAGAGGTGACACAGGTGACACACACAGGTGACACACAGGTGGCACAGGTGACAGGTGGCACAGGTGGCACACTGGGTGACACACAGGTGACACAGGTGACACACACAGGTGACACACACAGGTGACACAGGTGACACACACAGGTGACACACAGGTGACACACAGGTGACACAGGTGATACAGGGCACACAGGTGACACAGGTGACACTGAGGTGACACAGGTAACACAGGTGACATTGGGCACACAGGTGACACACAGGTGACACACAGGTGACACACAGGTGACACACACAGGTGACACACAGGTGACACTGGGCACACAGGTGACACACACAGGTGACAGGTGGCACAGGTGGCACACACAGGTGACACACACAGGTGACACACAGGTGACACACAGGTGGCACAGGTGACAGGTGGCACAGGTGGCACACACAGGTGACACACAGGTGACACAGGTGACACACAGGTGACACACACAGGTGACACTGAGGTGACACAGGGCACACAGGTGACACACAGGTGACAGGTGGCACAGGTGGCACAGGTGACAGGTGGCACAGGTGACACACACAGGTGACACACACAGGTGGCACAGGTGACACACACAGGTGACACAGGTGACACAGGGCACACACAGGTGACACACAGGTGGCACACAGGTGACACACACAGGTGACACACACAGGTGACACACAGGTGACACACAGGTGACACACAGGTGACACACAGGTGGCACACAGGTGACACACAGGGCACACAGGTGACACACACAGGTGACAGGTGACACAGGTGACAGGTGACAGGTGACACGCACCGTTGGGCAGTGGTTTGATGTCCGCGTCCCCCTGCGGGTTGGAGCTGTCGGACTGTCCCGGCTCTGCGGTGACACCGGCGGGTCACGGGCGTGTCCCCATCCCCATCCCCTCCCAAAATTGTCCCCAGGGTGACACCGGCGGGTCACGGGGCGTGTCCCATCCCCCATCCCCATCCCCCTCCCCAAAATTGTCCCCAGGGTGACACCGGCGGGTCACGGGGCGTGTCCCCCATCCCCATCCCCCTCCCCAAATTGTCCCCCGGGGTGGGGAGGGGTCACACAGGTCACGGGCGTGTCCCCCATCCCCCATCCCCAAAAACTGTCCCCAGGGTGACACCGCGGGGGGTCACACGGGGGAAGCGTGTCCCATCCCCCATCCCCCCAAACTGTCCCCGGGGGGCCCCCGCGACCCCCAATAGCGCCCGGGGTGGGGAGGGAGGTTTTAGGGTGTCCCCCTTTCTCTGCCCCAGGTGCGGGGGGGTTTTGGGGGTGTCCTCTTTCTCGGTGGGGGAGGGTTTTGGGGGCGGGTGAAGTTTAGGGGGTGGAGGTTTTGGGGGTGGAGGTTTTGGGGGGTGAAGTTTCAGGGGTGAAGTTTTGGGGTGGAGGTTTTGGGAGGAGGGGAGGTTTTGGGGTGCCCCCTTTCTCTGCCCCAGGTGCGGGGGGTGAAATTTTGGGGTGCCCCCTTTCTCGGTGTGGGGAGGGGTTTTGGGGGTGAAGTTTTGGGGGTGAAGTTTTGGGGGAGGAGGTTTTGGGGGAAGGTTTTGGGGGTGAGGTTTTGGGGGTGAAGTTTTGGGGGTGAAGTTTTGGGGTGCCCCCTTGCTCTGCCCCAGGGGTGGGGAGGGAGTTTTGGGGGGTGTGAAGTTTTGGGGGTGGAGGTTTTGGGGGTGGAGGTTTTGGGGAGGGCAGGTTTTGGGGGAGGGCAGGTTTTGGGGTGCCCCCTTGCTCTGCCCCAGGTGCGGGGGGGGTTTTGGGGGGTGTGAAGTTTTGGGGGTGGAGGTTTTGGGGGAGGGCAGGTTTTGGGGTGCCCCCTTGCTCTGCCCCAGGTGCGGGGGGTGAAATTTAGGGTGTCCCCTTTCTCGGTGAGGGGGGTTTTGGGGGGGGTGAAGTTTTGGGGGTGAAGTTTTGGGGGTGAGGTTTTGGGGGTGGAGGTTTTGGGGGAGGGCAGGTTTTGGGGTGCCCCTTGCTCTGCCCCCAGGTGCGGGGGGGTTTTTGGGGGCGGGGCCGGCCCGGGGGCTCTGGGGGGGCGCGGGGGCCGGGCCGGGGCCGGGCCGGGGGCCAGGAATGCGCTGGACCCCCGCCAGGGCAGCGCCACAAAGCGCCCATTGTCCGGGGGTGGGGCGGGGGGGCACCGGGCGCGCGGGATCCCCCCAACCCCACCCCCACACCCCCGTCCTGCCCGCCCGGACCCCCCCCCCAAAAAACCTGAGCCCCCCCAACCCCACAGGGATGGGTCTGACCCCCCACACCCAAAATCCGCCCTGTGTGTGTGACCCCCCCCAAAAAAAAAACCACAAGGAGGGGACTGGGCTGTCCGGGAGGGGAGGGGCACAGGGACAGCCCCGCCCCTCCCCTTTTTCCGTGTCACCCACCCCGCGGGGGGAGGGGCAGTGCGGGTCGCGACCTCGTTTGGAAGGGGGTGGGGAGGGGCGCGTGGCGGGCGCGTGCCAGAACCACCCCCCAAAGCCCCCAGACCCACTGGGGGGTCCTTGTCTCACCCCCCGCCCCAGAGCCCCCCAGCGCTGGGAGTGGGGTTTGGGGGGAGTGGGGAGGGCTGCAGGGCAGCTGCGCCCCGACCCCCCCCGAGGGTGTGTCCCCCCCCCGCACCTGCGTCCCCCACACTGAGGGGGGGGGAGGGGCAAGCAGCACCTGGGCCCCCCCCGCAGCCCACCTGGACCCCCCCAGCCCCCTCCCCAAAATCACCGCACAGCTGCGCCCTGACCCCCCAAACCCCCCGACCCTGAGCTCATGTCCCTCCCCCCAGGGCTGTGCAGCCGTGTCGGACCCCCCAAAATAAACCCGCACCCCCCGCGGGGACGGGACCCCCGTGTCCCCCCGTGTCCCCCCGTGTCCCCCCGCGGCACATTTGGGGGCACGGGGCAGCTCGGGGGGGCGCGGCCGCGTTTGGGGAGGGGGCGTTGTGCTGATGTGGGGGGTCTCTATCCCACCCCCCGGGGGGCGCTCGGGGGTCCCCCGGCCGCGGTGCCGCAGCGCGCCGGGTGCCAAAAGCGGCGCCATCTTACGGGCACGGGGGGTGGCGACCCCCCCCCAGGCCGGGGCTGCCGGGGACCCCCGGGGTGGGGAGGGGCGCGGGGGCGCAGGGGGCGCGGGGGGCGGGGGCCGGGCTGGGCACGGTGCCAAGCGGGGCCATTTTGGCGGCGCCGCGTTTGGGGGGGAGAGCGGGGAGGGGCCCGGGGGGGGTTAGGGGTGCGGGACCCCCCCCGTGTGCTGGGATTTGGGAGGGGCTCCCCGAAAAGAGGCGCGGGGAGGAGCGAGGGGTCCGTGAGCGGCGCAGGGAGAGAAGGACAAAATTGATCCGGGATGGGGGGGGGGCAGCGGGGGGCGGGCTGGGGAACCCCCAAAAATCACAGACAGGTGAGACCCCCTCAAAAATCACAGACACACCTGTGAGCCCCCAAAAATCACACACCTGAGACCCCCAAAATCACACACACCTGTGAGCCCCCAAAAATCACACACCTGAGACCCCCCAAAATCACACACACCTGAGATCCCCAAAAATCACACACCTGAGACCCCCCAAAAATCACACACACACCTGTGAGCCCCCAAAAATCACACACCTGAGACCCCCCAAAATCACACACACCTGAGATCCCCAAAATCACAGACACACCTGTGAGCTCTCAAAACACAGACACACCTGTGACCCCAGCCCCACATTCACACCTGTGCCCCCCTCCTCCGTGCGACCCCCTGTGGTTTCTGCGGCTCCGGGACCCCCGGGCCCAGCTGGGCACCCCGGCTCGGCTCCCGGTGCCCGGTGCCAGTCCCAGCCCATCCCAGCTCATTCTGGTACCAATCCGGTGCCCATCCGGTGCCCATCCCGGTGCCCATCCCAGCCCATTCCGGTGCCAATCCCGGTGCCCATCCCAGTGCCCATCCCAGTGCCAATCCCAGTGCCAATCCCAGCCCATCCCGGTGCCCATCCTGGTGCCCATCCCGGTGCCAATCCCAGCCCATCCCTGTGCCAATCCCGGTGCCCATCCCGGTGCCAATCCCAGCCCATCCCAGTGCTCATTCTGGTACCAATCCCAGTGCCAATCCCGGTGCCCATCCCGGTGCCAATCCCAGCCCATCCCGGTGCCAATCCCGGTGCCAATCCCAGCCCATCCCGGTGCCCATCCTGGTGCCCATCCCGGTGCCAATCCCAGTGCCAATCCCGGTGCCAATCCCAGCCCATCCCTGTGCCAATCCCGGTGCCCATCCCGGTGCCAATCCCAGTGCCCATCCTGGTGCCAACCCCAGCCATCCCAGTGCCAATCCCAGCACCATCCTGGTGCCCATCCCGGTGCTCATCCCGGTGCCAATCCCAGCCCATCCGGTGCCAATCCCAGTGCCCATCCCAGCCCATCCCAGTGCCCATCCGGGTGCCCATCCCGGTGCCAATCCCAGTGCCCATCCCAGTGCCCATCCCAGCCCATCCCGGTGCCCATCCCAGCCCATCCCAGTGCCCATCCCGGTGCCAATCCCAGTGCCCATCCTGGTGCCAATCCCAGCACCATCCCGGTGCTCATCCCGGTGCCAATCCCAGCCCATCCTGGTGCCAATCCTGGTGCCCATCCCGGTGCCAATCCCGGTGCCAATCCTGGTGCCAATCCCAGCCCATCTTGGTGCCAATCCCAGTGCCCATCCCAGCCCATCCCGGTGCCCGTCCCGGTGCCCATCCCAGCCCATCCCTGTGCCAATCCCGGTGCCAATCCCGGTGCCAACACCAGCCCATCCCTGTGCCAATCCCGGTGCCAATCCCATCCCAGTGCCAACGCCAGCGCCATCCCCGTGCCCGCCCCGGCACGGCGCTTGGCACACAGCGGCACACGCTGGCACTCGGCGCGGCTTTGTGCGAGCGCGGCTGCCCCGGGGGTCCCACCGGGAGGAGGGGCGCTCAGGGTGGCATTTCCAACCCCCCCCCAAAACGCGGCACCGAAACATCCCACGGGCACCGTCCCCACCGCGCCCGGGCACCCACCTGGCGCGTGCACGAAGTAGGCCAGGTAGAGGTCGAGCTCCTTGATGGTGACGCCGATGTGGTGGGGCTGCACGCACAGGCCGGGGCTGGCGCACTGCGGCGCCTTGGCCAGCCGCTCGCCGTCGGTGCTCTCCAGCGGCACGCCCTTGAACAGGATCACCATCACCAGGTCCAGGCGCCACACCTTGTCGGCCTGGCGCAGGCAGTCGATGCGGCGGATCTTGCCCTTCTGGTCGGGGTTGGAGAGCACGCAGCACGGCGCCTTCTTGCCGGTGACGGACAGCACGAAGTCCTCGCGGCACTCGGGCCGGATGTCCTTGCGCAGCTTGGCCAGGAGGCGCGAGGCCCATTTCTGCTTGACCTCCGGCTTCTCGCCCAGCAGCTCGTCCTTGACGGCGCGCTCCTCCTCCTTGGACATCCGCTTCTCGTGCTTCTTGAAGTACTTGCGCTTGCGGGCCTGGAGGTTGAACCAGGTGTAGGAGAAGGCCCGGACGTGGGGCAGCAGCGCCTCGATGAAGGGGTGGAACTCATCCTGCAGGGAGGGAGGGCACGGACACGGGCTGGGGGTGGCGGCCGTGGGGCCAGCGGGGACAGAGCCACGCGGGTCTGCTCCACCCCCATCCTCATCCTCATCCCCATCCCCATCCTCATCCTCATCCCATCCTCATCCTCATCCCATCCCCGTCCCCATCCTCATCCTCATCCCATCCTCATCCTCATCCCATCCTCATCCTCATCCCCATCCTCATCCTCATCCTCATCCCCATCCTCATCCTCATCCTCATCCCCATCCCCATCCCCATCCCCATCCCCATCCCCATCCCCATCCCCATCCTCATCCCCATCCTCATCCCCATCCCCATCCCCATCCCCATCCTCATCCTCATCCCCATCCCCATCCTCATCCCCATCCCCATCCTCATCCCCATCCCCTGGGGAGCAGAGATCTGGCTCCAGGGAGCACTCTGGTCACCCCAAGGGGGACCCTGGTAGCCCCAAGAACAATCCTGGTAGCCCCAGGGGGTCCCAGTAGCCCCAGGAGGGTCCCGGTAGTCCCCAGCCCGTGGGGATCCCGGCAGTCCGGACCCTGCGGGTTCCCGGCACCCGGGAAGAGGCGGCTCCCGGGGCTGCAGGGCTCCCGTGTGGCCGGAGCAGGGAGGGCTGAGCCGGTCCCGGTCCCTGTCCGTGTCCCCAGTGTCACCACAGCCCTGTCCGTGTCCCCGGTGTCACCACAGCCCTGTCCCCCGTGTCACCACAGCCCTGTCCCTGTCCCCGGTGTCACCACAGCCCTGTCCATGTCCCCGGTGTCACTACAGCCCTGCCCCAGGCACTGGCACAGCTCCGTGCCCGTTGGCAGCTCCGGTTCCCGGTGCCACCACAGCCTCATCCCCGGTGCCACCATAGCCCCATCCCTCCTGTCACCACAGCTCCGTTCCCGGTGCGAGCACAGCCGGATCCCCGGTGCGAGCACAGCCCGATCCCCAGTGCCAGCACAGCCCGATCCCCGGTGCCAGCACAGCCGGATCCCCGGTACAAGCACAGCCCGATCCCCGGTGCCAGCACAGCCCCGTTCCCGGTGCGAGCACAGCCCGATCCCCGGTGCGAGCACAGCCCGGTCCCCGGTGCCAGCACAGCCCCGTTCCCGGTGCGAGCACAGCCCGATCCCCGGTGCGAGCACAGCCCGGTCCCCGGTGCCAGCACAGCCCGATCCCCGGTGCGAGCACAGTCCGATCCCCGGTGCGAGCACAGCCCGGTCCCCGGTGCCAGCACAGCCCGATCCCCGGTATGAGCACAGCCCGATCCCCGGTGCGAGCACAGCCCGATCCCCCGGTGTGAGCACAGCCCGTTCCCCGGTGCGAGCACAGCCCGGTCCCCAGTGCCAGCACAGCCGGATCCCCGGTACGAGCACAGCCCGATCCCCGGTGCCAGCACAGCCCCGTTCCCGGTGCCAGCACAGCCCGATCCCCGGTACAAGCACAGCCCGATCCCCGGTGCCAGCACAGCCCGATCCCCGGTACAAGCACAGCCCGATCCCCGGTGCGAGCACAGCCCGATCCCCGGTGCCAGCACAGCCCAGGCTCGGGGACTGCCCGGTCCCCGTGTCACCACGGCTCCATCCCTCCCCTCTCGGCCCCATCCGGCTCCCGGTGACGCTCCCGTTGCTGTCGGGGCTCGGCCGCCGCCGGTCCCTTCTGCCAGCCCCAACCCCGGTGCCGCCGAGCTCCGTCCCCAGCGGTTCCCGGTGCCACCTCCGTCCCCCGTCTCCGCCGCCAGCGCCTCCGCTCCCCATCCCCGCTCGCCGCTCGCCGCTCCCGGTCCCGTCGCTCCCCGGCCCCATCCCGGCCGCTGTCGCAGTCCCCGGTGCCACCGGCGCCCGTCCCCGGTCCCCGGTCCCCGGCCCGGCCCCGCCGCTCCCGGCCCGTCCCGTCCGTACCATCGCGGCGGCTCATCCCGGCCGTAGGCAGCTGCCAGTCGGGCCCCGGCGGGGCAGAACCGGGGGGCGACACACGGGGACGGGGAGGGGAAAAAAATTAACGGGGACTACCGGGAAAAGGGGAGGGGGGTGCGGACCCTGCGGGGAACGCTCCGGTACCGGGAATGGCGATTCCTGCGGGATGAAGGAGCGGGGGGGTCCCGGCTGGCGGGACAGCGCAGCTACCGGGGGTCCCGGTTACCGGGGATCCCGGTGAGGGCGGGGAGGGGGACCCCTTGCGGGGGCGCCTGTCGGGGTGTCTCCTGCCGGTGTCTGTTTTGGGGGGTGTGTGTGGGCAGGGGGGTCCCGATTTTTGGTTTTTTGTTTTTTTTTTTTTTGGGGGGTGTCCCTATCGGGGGTCCCGGAGCCGCCGCCGCCGCGGGCGCGGAGCGCGCGGAGCCACCGCGGCCCCTTTTGGCACCGGGACCGGCGCGGCCGCGGCCAATGGGAGCGCAGCGCGCGGGGGAGCGGCCTCGCCATTGGTGGGGAGGGAGGGGCGTGGCCAGGTCTGGGCGTGGTTTTGACGGGAGGGGGCGTGGTCAGAATTGGGGGGGGGCGCGAGTGAGCCCCGCGTGCGCCCCGCGCGTGCAACGGGGACCCCCGGGAAAGGGGGGCAGGGAGGGAAACCGGGAAACCGGGAAAGGGGAGGGGGCTGATCCCCGCCCTAGCGGGGGCTTCACCAAAACCCCGCGATTTCCCCCCAAAAAAACCAAAAAAACCCCACGCGCGAAGAGCGGGGGGGTCCCCGCGTGCAAAAAACCCAAAAAAAGAAAAGGGTCGAGCGAGGACGCCTCTGGGGCGGGGGGTTCCGGGGTCCCGCCGCCCCCGCCCCAAACCGGCGCGGGCTTGGCCGCCGGCCCCGGCCCCGTGGCGGCCCCAGCACGGAACGGCCCCAGCGCGACGTTTCTGCCCCCAAAATCCGGACGCGGCGCTCGGAGCCAACGCTTTTCCCCCTTCCGACCCCCCCCCGGTAATTAAATCCCTCTGTGCAAAGGAAAGAAACCAAAATTTGGGCGTTTCGGCAGCGGGCCTGGGCAGCGGTTCCCGCCCAGCCCAAAACCTCGCGGTTTTCAACCCAAAGCCGCAGCGGGGAGGGTTTTTTGGGGGGCTGAGGATGGTGCTTGGCTCCCCCGCTCCAGGATCTCTCCGTGCTGGATTCACTGGACCGCAGTGGCCGGGCCCTGCAGCATCTGCTGGGTGCAGGGTGGGATTTGGGAGCTGAGACCCCTCCCGACACCTGGGACCCCTCCCCGACACCTGGGACCCCTCCCCCGACACCCGGGACTCCCTCCCCGACACCTGGGACCCCTCCCGCACACCCGAGCGACCCCCAGGGATGGTGCGGTGGGAAATTGGGCTGGTCCAGGTGCACATGGACCGAACGCCTCAATCCCCACCAAAACCTCGTCACACACAAAGAGCCGCCAGCTCCGGCGGCACCGCCCGCACACCTGGACCCCTCCCCGACACCTGCGACCCCTCCCCAGGCCGGCACCGAGCGGCGCCGGCTGCCGCGGGAGGATCCGGAGGCTCCGGCCTGGAGCTCGGCGGGGCCGCCGCGGGCAGGGCCGGGCCGGGGTCCCGGGCCCGGTGGCGAGGCGGGGTCCGGCGGCGATGCCGCGGCGCCCGGAGCTGCCATTGGCTGCGCGGCCCCGCATTGGAGCCGCAGTCTCGGGCGAAGCCACGTCGCCGCGTCCGCAGCTGCGAGCGCCCGGCAGAGCGCCAGCGCGGCGGCAGGGGGGGCGGCGCCCGGATCGGGAGGGAAAAGCCCAGAAAAAACAGAAAAGAGGGGGAAAAAAGACAAAAAAAAAAAAGGAAAAAAGGGAAAAAGAAAAGAAAAAAAAATCTCCGAACCAAGCAACCCCCCTCCTTGCTCTGCACATTCCCCCCGCCCCGGCAGCGCCTGCCCTCCCGTGCCGCTGCCAGCTCCTTCGGCCCTCGGCTTCGCCGCGAGAGAAAACAGCCCGAAACAGCCGGAATTGCCGCCAAAAATCCCCCCGGCGGCCCCTGACGCCGCTGCCAAGACCCTCCCGTGTGTGGGGAGGGGGGAGGAGGGCGGCCGAGGGGGGGTGGGAGCGAGTGAGGGTGCCCTGGACCCCGAGCGGGGAGCGAGGGGGTCCGCGAGAGACCCGATGTCCGGGGGGAATTTTGGCATCCAGGTGGCCTCGGAGAGAAGGTGCCGGATGGTTCTGGCAGGGGCCCAGGCAGCTGGGAAGGGGACAGCCGGGTATTTTGGGGGTCCCTGGCACGGGCAGGGGTGTCTGGCATCGGAGGGGGATCGTGGCACTCGGAGCGGGGGGAGCCCTGGCATTTTGGGAAGGGGGGCCCCGCAGAGGAAGCGCCCGCCCGGCCCTGCCCGCAGCCACGTGGAGCATCCCGGCGGCTCGAGGGGACCCCGGGCATCCGCCCCCGCCCCCTCCCCACGCTGCGAGCCGGGACCCCGACACCGGGGGGGTTTGGGGGTCCCGCGTGGTTCCGTGCCCGATCGATGCGGGTTGGCACCGCTGGACCGCCGAGTCCGGGCGTTTCCCCGCGCTCCCCCCCCCGCCCGGCCCCGCTTCCCTCCCCCAGCGCGGACCCTCGGCCCGGCCCCCCCCCCCCCCAGCCCCGGTGGCCTCGTGCCAGCCCCGGGCCGGGGGGCCCCGCGGTGCTTGCGGCGTCCAAGAAAGCTTTTGTGGCCCATCAATAATTCAGGGCCCCCGGCCCGGCCAAGGGCTCCTCCATTATTGATGCCGCCAGCGACCGGGGGGACACGGGGAGGGGACACGGGGGGGCACGGGAGGGGCTCAGCCCTGCACGGTGACGCGGGGCTGCGGCAGCGCCACGCGCAGAGCCACGCGTGCCCAGGTGTGCCCCCACGCGTGTCACCCGCACACGACAGGGAGGGGGCCGGGGCTCCCCTGCCCCGATTGCATCAGCCGCGGCGCGGGGCACCTCGCACAGCCTGGGCCGAGCCACGCGTGTGGCGGCTCCGGCCTCGTCACACCTGTCGCCCTGTGGCTCGGAGGTCACACCTGTGTCCCGTCACGCACGCGTGTCACACCTGTGCCACGCGCGGCTCCTGCTCGGCCATCGCCCCCGTGGCCACCAGGGCCACCACGAGCCGGGCGGTGATGGCAGCACGGTGGCCCCGGGATGGGCAGGGGGGCTCAGTGCGGCGGGGAGGGGACACGGGACACGGAGGGGCGCTCAGGGATGCAGAGGGACACGGGGGACACGGGGGGGGACACGGGGGGATGCAGGGGTCGTGGCCCAGCCAGCAGCCGTGGCACCGACAGCCAGAGCCCGAGGGTTCACCAAATCCGCTGCCGGGGACACCGGGGGACACCAGGGGACACCGAGAGGACACCGAGCCCAGCCCGTGCCCGCCTGTCCCTCGCAGGCCGGGACAATTCCCGCTCCGGCCGCTCCCGCTCCAGCCCCAGCGCCCAAAATCCGCCGGTGGCACCGACCCAAACCCGCCCCGGAACGGCTGCGGAGCGAAAAAGGGCGGCACGAGGGGAGGCAGCGCACACGCGTGTGCCAGACACGAGGGAGGCCGGGGGTGTGGGGGGTGGATTTATTTTTTTTGGGGGGGTGGAATTTTGGGGGCACACGCGTGTGCTGCTGGCGTGTCCCTGGCGCGTGCACACGCGTGTGCGGGGCGGGCGCCGAAGCTGCGAGAAGCGCCGCTGGCCGCCGGCCCAGACGCAACCGGCCGCCAAAACCGCCCCGAAAAGCGGGAGAAAAGGGCAACGCCGGGAGGAGGGGGGCACGGGGGGAGGCACAGCAACGCCCCGAAAATCGCGCTGGGGGGCACAGAGGGTAACCCGGGACAGCGCAGAGGGGGAGGGACCCCTGAAGGGACCCCCGTGCCAAACCCCCGAGCTGAGCCCTCCCCGGGAAGCGCACCGTGCTGCTCCTCGCCGCGCGACCCCCCCAAAAAGGACTCAGGGGTCCCCGCGCACCCCCGATCCCGCAGCCCCCAGATTGAGGCGTCCCCCACCGCACTTGGTGGCCCCGCGGGTTTTGCCCTTGTCCAGCCCCCGAATTCCCCCCCGGAACCTCCCGGCCGCGCTCCGAGGGATCCCGGAGCCACAACCGCGCTCCGGGACCGGGGTCCCGCACCGAACCCCCGTGCCCTCCCCACCCCGGGGGATCCCGGCGGCACCGGGCCGAGGGTCCCGGGGCTCGGATCCGCTCCGCATCCCGGCAGAACCGGGAGATCCCGCTCGGGGACGGCAGTCCCGGACCGGCCCGACCTCCGGAGGGTCGCGACCCCACCCATTACACCCCAGTTTTTGGGGGGAGTGAGCAGCCGATCGCGGCAAAGGGCTCCGGTCCAGCCCCCTCCCACCCCCGCCGTTACCGGGCGCCCCCGGTCGCGGCCCCCGGCGCGGCCGTACCTGGGTGAGGCAATACGGGGAGTACATGGCGGCGGTGTCAGCCGCGGCGGGGCATGGCGGGGGCTCCGGGGGTGCCGGGGGACCGGGGGTCCCGGGGGTCCCGGTGCCGGCGGCGCGCGGGGAAAGTTTTGCCCGAAGTTGGCGCCCGCCGCACTTTTGCCGCGGGAAGCGCGCGCCGGGCACGCCCACCCGAGAGGCCACGCCCACTCGGGGACACGCCCCGGTGGGGAGAACACGCCCACTGAGGGATTGGCACCGCCCATTCCTTCGGGTGACACGCCCGTTGTGCCACAGGCCACGCCCATGTCGGGATGGAGCGTGGGGACGCGAGGGGACACGCGGGGACACGGGGGGACACAGGGGACGCGAGGGGACACGCGGGGACATTCAGGGACACACGGGGAGGTGAGGGGACACGCGGGGACACGGGGGACACAGGGGGACGCGAGGGGACACGCGGGGACATTCAGGGACACAGGGGACGCGAGGGGACACGCGGGGACACGGGGGACACAGGGGAGGTGAGGGGACACGCGGGGACACTCAGGGACGCAGGGGGAGGTGAGGGGACACTCAGGGACACGAGGGACATAGCGGGGACACGAGGTGGCCGCCACCCCCTCTGCACCCTCTCCCAACATCTCCGTGACCCCTCAAACCCCCAAGGTCCCCACAGGTGACAGTGGCGGCGGCGGTGGCCGCGCTGGGGGTGACACGGTGACCGAGGGGTGACAATGGCAGCGCTGGTGGCAGTGCCCAGACAATGGCAGTGCCAGCGCCAGGGGCTGTGTGGTGACAGTGACAGTGACAGTGACAGCCACAGGACAGGGACAGGGCCGTGGGGTGGGGACAGTGCCAGTGCCACGGTGGTGCGGGTGACACTGGTGGTGACACGGTGATGGCAGTGACAGTGCAATGGTGGCGTGGGTGACACTGGCACTGATAGTGCCATGGTGGTGTTGGTGACACTGGTGGTGACAGTGACACAGTGATGGCAGCGGTGGTGACAGTGCCATGGTGGTGTTGGTGACACTGGCACTGACAGTGACACAGTGATGGCGGTGACACGGTGATGGCAGTGATGGTGGCAGTGCCATGATGGCGTGGGTGACACCAGTGGGTTATCAGTGGTGACAGTGAGACAGTGATGGCGGTGACATGGCGGTGACAGTGCCACGGCGGTGTTGGTGACACTGGCACTGACAGTGACACAGTGATGGCGATGACATGGCGGTGACAGTGCCACGGCGGTGTTGGTGACACTGGTGGTGACAGTGACACGGTAATGGCGGTGACATGGCGGTGACAGTGCCACGGCAGTGTTGGTGACAGTGGCACTGACAGTGACACGGCGATGGCAGCGGTGGTGACAGTGACAGTGACACGGCGATGGCAGTGACAGTGACAGTGACAGTGACAGTGGCGATGGCAGCGGCGGTGGCGGCGGAGCCTCATCTGTCATTCCGGCTGCGGCCGCGTCCCTTCGCCATCTGTCACCACCCGGTGCCAGCGCTGGCACCGCCGCCGCCGCCGCTGTCACCCCTTCGCTGCCGGAGCCGCGGGGACTCGGCTTGGGGACAGCGGGGGGACCCACGAGTGTCCCCGGGGGTGTCGCAGCCCCCCGTGGGTGGCACAGCTGTGCCCCCCCTCCCCATGGCGGGGGGCACAGCAGGACACGACCCCCGCCCCGCCAGCACCGGGAGGGGACACCGGGAGGGGACACCGGGGACATCGCGTCCCCCCCGAGGCCGAGCGGACGCAAATCCCGCGTGCCCGTGTCACCAACGCGCGTGTGGCACTCGGGGGCTGCCGTGTCCCCCCCGCGTGTCCCCCCCGGCCCCACCAGCTGCTCGGGGACCCCCCGCGCCAGATGTGTCGCTGTCACCGGCTGCGGCTGCAGATGGAGCGGGCGGGAGGAGCGGGGGGACACACGGCGGTGCCCGCACGGGTCGCGACACAGCCTGGCATGTCGCGACACGGCTTTCGGCACGCGAGGCGCCACGGCAGGCACGAGTGTCACCTGCCGCGAAATTCGGGGCTGGGGGGCAGCGGGACCTGACAAACGCGGCAAGTGCAGAATCCCCAAAATCGGGAGAAACCGCCCCGAAACGGGGCCCCCCTCCCGCCGGCCGGGTTTGGGGGCCCCGGTTCCACCGGCCGAGGGGGAGCCGGGACCCCCGAGCCCCGCAGGGGAGTCTGGGGGCGGCGGGGGGGCCCCAGCCCTGCGGCACCCCCCGGCGGGGAGGCCCAGGGAAGCTTTTGGGGCGATTTCGGGGGGTTTTGGCTCAGGCTCGCGGCGGATTTTCGGCGGCTGCCGAGGCCTGGAAGCCATTAGGGCTCCCCCCCCGCCCGCGGCCCCCGGAGCTCCCGCCAGCGCGGGCAGGGGGGGCCAGCCCCCCCGAGGGGCCCCGCGAGAGCGGCCCCGCCGCCCGCAGCCCCTCCCCATTTATCCCGCTCCTCGCCCGCGCCCCTCCCGCGGGGGGGATCCCGGTGATGGGGGGTATCCCGGTAATGGGGGGGGATCCCGGTGATGGGGGGGTCCGGAGGGCGGGCGGCGGGCACGGAGGGTTAACGGCGCCCAGCTTGGCAGCGGCCCCGGGCTTGGCGGCGGCTGAAAAGGTTTGGGGGGGGTTTAGGGGGGGTTTAGGGGGGGTTTAGGGGGTCCGCCCCAGCCCAGCTCCCCCACGGGGAGGGAGCCGAGGGTCGCTGCCAATGCGCCCCGCCCCCCGCCCGGTGCCGCTTTGGGCTGGCAGCCGCCCCACGGAGGAGCCGCATTTCCCCCGGGGGTCCCCAAAACCCTCCCGGGACCCCCGGGATGCGCCGGCGCCGCTCGCGGGACCCCCCGCCCGGTATTTCCCGGTCCCCTCTCGGGGCGCTGCTCTCGGGGCGCCCCCGGGACTCCCCGAAATTCCCCCGGGACCCTCCGCGACCCCCGAGTCCCCCCGCGACCCCCGGGCCGGGGCGCCCCCGCTCTGGCCACGCCCCCGCGGTGTGACCACGCCCCCAGCCCGGCCACCACTGACCACGCCCATTTAGCCACGCCCACTCTAAGCCACGCCCCCTTAAACATCGCCCCTCCCCCGCCGGCGCCTAAACCAGTTACGTCACTTCCGGCGCGCGCTCAAGATGGCGGCGCCCTTGCGGCGGGCGCTGCTGGCGCTGGGCCCGGTTCGCTCCCGGTTCCCGGTGCCGCTCCCATCCCCGGTTCGGCTTTACCGGGCGGATCCGCTGCGCCGCCGCCCAGGCCCGGCTCCGGCCGACCCTAACGACCCGCGGGCGGCCGCGCGGCGCTTCGGGCGGCTCGGGGAAGCGTCGGGGGTGGAGGTGTGGCGGCTGTGGCCGAGCCCGGAGCAGCTGCGGGCGGCGGAGGCGGAGGAGCGCGAGTGGGACCCGCCGCTGCGGGAGGTGGAGGCGGCGCTGGACCGGCGGGAGCGGGAGGAGGCGCGGCGGAGACAGGAGAGGTGCGGCCGGAGCGGCGGGGCCGGGGAGCGGGGTCCGGTGTCCCGGTTCTGTTCCGGGCGGCGATGCCGGTACCGGGAGTTCGGGCTGCGGGGTTTTCGCGGTGTCCCGGTTCTGTTCCGGGCGGCGATGCCGGTACCGGGAGTTCGGCCTGCGGGGTTTTCGCGGTGTCCCGGTTCTGTCCCAGCGGGGAGCTGCCGGTACCGGGAGTTCGGGCTGCGGGGGTTCCGGTGTCCCGGTTCTGTCCCAGCGAGCAGCTGCCAGTACCGGGAATTTGGGCTGCGGGGTTCCGGTGTCCCGGTTCTGTTCCGGGCGGCGATGCCGGTACCGGGAGGTTCGGGCGTTCCGGTGTCCCGGTTCTGTCCCAGCGAGCAGCTGCCGGTACCGGGAGGTTCGGAGTGATTTCACGGTGTCCCGGTTCTGTTCCGGGCGGCGATGCCGGTACCGGGAGGTTCGGGCTGCGGGGGTTCCGGTGCTCCGGTTCTGTTCCAGCGAGCAGCTGCCGGTACCGGGAGATTCGTGGTTCCGGTGGTTTCACGGTGTCCCCGGTTCTGTCCCAGGGAGCAGCTGCCGGCCCGCGTGGCCGGTACCGGGAGATTCGGGGGGTTCCACGGTGTCCCCGGTTCCGTTCCAGGGCGGATCTCGTGTCCCGCAGCCTGGCCGCGATGCCGGCGCTAGCGTGGCCGGTACCGGGAGCGGTTCGGGGGTGATTTCACGGGGTTTCACGGTGCCCCGGTTCCGTCTCCAGGGCGGATCTCGTGTCCCGCAGCCTGGCCGCGATGCCGGTACCGGGATGTTCGGTTTCGGTGATTTCCCGGTGATTTCCGGTGGTTTCCCGGGGTTTCACGGTGTCCCGGTTCTCTCCCCAGGGCGGATCTCGTGTCCCGCAGCCTGGCCGCGATGCCGGTACCGGGGATGTTCGGGTTTCCGGTGATTTCCCGGTGGTTTCACGGTGTCCCGGTTCTCTCCCCAGGGCGGATCTCGTGTCCCGCAGCCTGGCCGCGATGCCGGTACCGGGAGGCGGTTCGGGGTGATTTCACGGGGTTTCACGGTGCCCCGGTTCCGTTCCAGGGCGGATCTCGTGTCCCGCAGCCTGGCCGCTGATGCCGGTACCGGGATGTTCGGGTTTCCGGTGATTTCCGGTGGTTTCCGGTGGTTTCACGGTGTCCCGGTTCCGTTCCAGGGCGGATCTCGTGTCCCGCAGCCTGGCACGTGATGCCGGTACCGGGATGTTCGGGTTTCCCGGTGATTTCCCGGTGATTTCCCGGGGGTTTCACGGTGTCCCGGTTCCGTTCCAGGGCGGATCTCGTGTCCCGCAGCCTGGCCGCGATGCCGGTACCGCGATGGTCGGTACCGGAGCGGTTCGGGTGGTTTCACGGTGATTTCACGGGGGATTTCACGGTGCCCGGTTCCGCTTTCAGGGCGGATCTGGTGCCGGTACCGGGCTGTTCGGGTTTCGCGGTGATTTCACGGGGGTTTCACGGTGTCCCGGTTCCGTTCCAGGGCGGATCTCGTGTCCCGCAGCCTGGCCGCGATGCCGGCGCGCGTGGCCGCCTGGCGCCGGGAGCGGGAGGCGCAGCGGGAGCGCGCCCGGGCGGACGCGGCGCGGCGGCAGCGGCTCCTGGCCGAGGCGGGGCTGGGCGGCACCGGCACCGGGAGCCCCGCGCGGGGCTCCGCCCGGGCGCAGCAGCTGCTGGACGAGCTGGAGCGGCGGCAGCGGCGGGAGGAGAAGCGGCGGCGGCGGCAGCAGCGGGAGGAGGCGGCTCGCAGCGCTCTGGCCGCGGCGGAGGCGGCGGCGGCGGCGCGGCCGCTCCCCGGGACCCGCCCGGAGGGGGAGGAGACCCCCTGACCCCTCCCCGCACCGACCGAGACCCCCGGGAAGTGCTCCCGCCGGCACGGAACCGCGGCACGGCCGAAATGGGTTTAAAACTCTGCGTTTAATCTCTTTGCCGCCAGTTTTGGGTTGTTCCGCGGCGCTGCCCCCCCTCCCCTCCCCCCCACCCTCCTCCCCCGGGGCCCGACAGGGAGGGGGGGTCAGATTTATTTTGGGGAGGGGGAAGGGCCGGGAGAAAGCGGGTGCTGAGACCCCTCCCCAAAAGCAAGGAGGATCCCCATCCCCCCCAAAGCTCCGGGAAGGAGGAGGGGGGGAGGGGCCGGATTACATCCCCACCCCTCCCCCACACAGCGTGGGACCCCCCCAGAGGCAAAAGGAGCCCCCCCAGGGCGGGGGCAGGGCCGGGGGTCCCTCAGTCGTCATCGAAGTTCTGGCTGAGCAGGAAATTGGCCGCCAGGTTCTCGTTCTTCTCGCAGGCGAAGTAGGCCTGGATCACCAGGCTCTCGGGAAAGCCCAGCGCCTTCAGCTGCGGGCAGCGAGGGGTTAACGGGGCACTGCACCCCAAAACTGGCACCTGCACCCCAAAACTGGCACCTGCACCCCTGAAATGGCACCTGCACCCCCAAAAATGGCACCTGCACCCCCCAGAACTGCTCCTGCTCCCAGCGCCTTCAGCTCGCGGGCAGCGAGGGGTTAACGGGGCACTGCACCCCAAAACGGCACCTGCACCCCCAAACTGGCACCTGCACTCCCACCAGAACTGCTCCTGCTCCCAGCGCCTTCAGCTGCGGGCAGCGAGGGGTTAACGGGGCACTGCACCCCAAAAACGGCTCATGCACCCCTGAAACGGCCCCTGCACCCCAAAAACGGCTTCTGCACCCCAAAAACGTCTCCTGCACCCCCACCAGAACTGCTCCTGCTCCCAGCGCCTTCAGCTGCGGGCAGCAAGGGGTTAACGGGCACTGCACCCCAAAAACGGCTCCTGCACCCCTGAAATGGCATCTGCATCCCAAAAACGGCACCTGCACCCCCAAACTGGCACCTGCACCCCCACCAGAACTGCTCCTGCTCCCAGCGCCTTCAGCTGCGGGCAGCGAGGGGTTAACGGGGCACTGCACCCCAAAACTGGCAACTGCACCCTGAAATGGCACCTGCACCCCAAAACGGCTCCTGCACCCCAAAAACGGCACCTGCACCCCAAAAACGGCTCCTGCACCCCAAAATGGCACCTGCACCCCAAAAATGGCACCTGCACCCCACCAGAACTGCTCCTGCTCCCAGCGCCTTCAGCTGCGGGCAGCGAGGGTTAACGGGGCACTGCACCCCAAACTGGCACCTGCACCCCAAAACGGCACCTGCACCCCTGAAATGGCACCTGCACCCCAAAAACGGCACCTGCACCCCAATTCGGCACCTGCACCCCAAAAGCGGCTCCTGCACCCCAAAACTGACACCTGCACCCCCCGAAAATAGCACCTGCACCCCCAGAACTGCTCCTGCTCCCAGCGCCTTCAGCTCGCGGGGCAGCGAGGGGTTAACGGGCACTGCACCCCAAAAACGGCTCCTGCACCCCTGAAATGGCACCTGCACCCCAAAAACGGCTCCTGCACCCCAAAACGGCCCCTGCACCCCCAAAATAGCACCTGCACCCCAAAACGGCCCCTGCATCCCCAAACTGGCTCCCCCAGTCCTGGGGACCCTGACCCCGTTATCCCGGGGCACTGACACCTCCTGACCCCACTGACCCAAATATTTCTCATTTCCCTTCATTTTGTGCCCCTAAAATTGTAATTTTTATCACTGACAGTTAATAAGGGCATCTCACCCAAATTCACTGTGACCCCATTAACCCTGAGCCCTAATATTCCCCATTTTCCACTCATTTTTTACCCTAAAAATTAATTTTTTTACCACTAACACCTCATAAACCCACCCCACCCAAATTCACTCTGACCCCATTAACCCTGAACCCGAATATTTTTCATTTCCCACTCATTTTTCACTGTAAAAATCAATTTTTTTACCACTAACACCTCATAAACCCACCCCACCCAAATTCACTCTGACCCCATTAACCCTCAACCCAAATATTTCTCATTTCCCACTCATTTTTCACCCTAAAAATTTAATTTTTTATCACTGACAGCCAATAAGGGCATCCCATCCAAATTCACTCTGACCCCATTAACCCTGAGCCCTAATATTCCCCATTTTCCACTCATTTTTTACCCTAAAAATTTAATTTTTTATCACTGACAACTAATAATGGCACCCCACCCAAATTCACTCTGACCCCATTAACCTTGGGCCCCAATATTTTTCATTTCCCACTCATTTTTCACCCTAAAAATTAATTTTTTTACCACTAACACCTAATAAACCCACCCCACCCAAATTCACTCTGACTCCATTAACCCCGGGCCCCAATATTTCTCATTTCCCCTTCATTTTCTGCCCTAAAAATTTAATTTTTTATCACTGACAGTCAATAATGGCACCCCAGAGAAATTCACTCTGACTCCTACTGCTGTCACCTCTTGTCCTCATTAACCCTGAACCTGAATATTTCCCATTTCCCACTCATTTTTCACCCTAAAAATTAATTTTTTACCACTAACACCTCATAAACCCACCCCACCCAAATTCACTCTGACCCCATTAACCCTGAACCCGAATATTTCTCATTTCCACTCATTTTCCACCCTAAAAATTAATTTTTTACCACTAACACCTCATAAACCCACCCCACCCAAACTCACTCTGACCCCATTAACCCTCAACCCGAATATTTTTCATTTCCCACTCATTTTTTTACCCTAAAAATTTAATTTTTATCACTGACAGCTAATAATGGCACCCCACCCAAATTCACTCTGACCCCATTAACCCTGAGCCCTAATATTCCCATTTCCCATTCATTTTTACCCTAAAAATTTAATTTTTTTACCACTAACACCTCATAAACCCACCCCACCCAAACTCACTCTGACCCCATTAACCCTGAACCCGAATATTTCTCATTTCCCACTCATTTTTCACCCTAAAAATTAATTTTTTATCACTGACAGTTAATAAGGGCATCCCATCCAAATTCACTCTGACCCCATTAACCCTGAGCCCTAATATTCCCCATTTTCCACTCATTTTTTACCCTAAAAATTTAATTTTTTATCACTAACAGCTAATAATGGCACCCCACCCAAATTCACTCTGACCCCATTAACCCTCAACCCCAATATTTTTCATTTCCCACTCATTTTTCACCCTAAAATTTTTTATCACTGACAGCCAATAAACCCACCTCACCCAAATTCACTCTGACCTCATTAACCCTGAACCCGAATATTTTTCATTTCCCACTCATTTTTCACCCTAAAAATTAATTTTTTTACCACTAACACCTCATAAACCCACCCCACCCAAACCCCTGCTGACAGCACCGCCCACCAGCATTATTATATTAACTAAATACATAATTTTTAAACCCATTTGGGATTAATTGATGCCCTGGCAGCCGGGTTCTGCTCACCCTCTCTATGGCTTCTTTCTCCTGCGGGGTCACCTGGATGTAGTTCATCTGGGGGACTCGTCCCCCATGGCTCCCACCTCGCCCTCCAGCTCGCCCCAGCTCGCCCAGCGGCTCGTTCAGCATCTGGATGAACTGCTCCTGGTGCTGGCTGATTTGCTGGGGGTTGGGGATGGGGGTGGTCAGCCCGGGGGGGGGCCTGGGGGGGGTTAGGGGGTTCTGGGTGGGGTCCTGGGGGAGTTTAAGGGGGGTCCTGGGGGGGTTCAGGGGGGCTCAGGTGGGTTCACGGGGTTCTGGGTGGGGTCCTGGGGAGTTTAGGGGGGTTTAGGGGGGTCCTGGGGCGGGTTCAGGGGGGTCCTGGGGGGGTTTAGGGGGGCTCAGGTGGGTTCAGGTGGGGTTGGTGGGGTCCTGAGGGGTTCTGGGTGGGGTCCTGAAGGAGTTTAGGGGGCTCAGGTGGGTTCAGGGGTTCTGGGTGGGGTCCTGGGGGAGTTTAGGGGGGTCCTGGGCAGGTTCAGGGGGTCCTGGGGGTTCTGGGTGGGGTCCTAGGAGAGTTTAAGGGGCTCAGGTGGGTTCAGGGGGTTCTGGGTGGGGTCCCGGCAGTTCAGGGGGTCCTGGGGGGTTTAGGGGGCTCAGGTGAGTCCAGGGGTTCTGGGTGGGGTCCTGGGGCGGGTTCAGGGGGTCCTGGGGGGGTTCAGGGGGTTCTGGGTGGGGTCCTGGGGGTGTTTAGGGGGTCCTGGGGGAGTTTAGGGGGCTCAGGTGGGTTCAGGGGGTTCTGGGTGGGGCCTGAGGGAGTTTAGGGGCGTCCTGGGGGGTTCAGGGGGTTTAGGTGGGTTCAGGGGTTCTGGGTGGGGTCCTGGGGGAGTTTAGGGGGTCCTGGGCAGGTTCAGGGGGTCCTGGGGGTTCTGGGTGGGGTCCTAGGGGAGTTTAAGGGGGCTCAGGTGGGTTCAGGGGTTCTGGGTGGGGTCCTGGGGGTTCAGGGGGCTCAGGTGGGTTCAGGGGGTTCTGGGTGGGGTCCTGGGGGAGTTTAAGGGGTCCTGGGCGGGTTCAGGGGGTCCTGGGCGGGTTCAGGTAGGCTCAGGTAGGTTCAGGGGTTCTGGGTGGGGTCCTGGGGGGGTTTAGGGGGTCCTGAGGGAGTTTAGGGGCTCAGGTGAGTCCAGGGGTTCTGGGTGGAGTCCTGGGGAGTTTAGGGGTCCTAGGCGGGTTCAGGGGGTTCAGGGGGTCCTGGGGCGGGTTCAGGGGGGCTCAGGTGGGTTCAGGGGTTCTGGGTGGGGTCCTGGGGAGTTTAGGGGGTCCTGGGCGGGTTCAGGGGGTCCTGGGGGTTCAGGTGGGTTCAGGGGGTTCTGGGTGGGGTCCCGGCAGTTCAGGGGGGTCCTGGGGGGTTTAGGGGGCTCAGGTGGGTTCAGGGGTTCTGGGTGGGGTCCTGGTGGGTTCAGGGGGTTCTGGGTGGGTTCAGGGTGGGCTCAGGGTGGGGTTGGTGGGGTCCTGGGTGAGTTCAGGTAGGCTCGGGTGGGGTTGGTGGGGTCCTGGGGGGGTTCAGGGGGTTCAGGTGGGCTCAGGTGGGGTTCTGGGTGAGTTCAGGTGGGTTTCAGGTGGGTTCAGGTGGGTTTAGGGGAGCTCAGGTGGGCTCAGGTGGGTTTTGGGGTACCTGGAGCAGCTGGGGGTTCTCCTGGCCCAGCTGCTGCAGCAGGGCCGGCAGCAGCGCCGGGTTCTGCTGGATCACCTGGCGCATGTTCTGGAACTGGGGCTGCTCCCGCAGGAACTCCAGCGGGTTCTCACCTGTGGGGCGGGGCTGGCAGGTGAGACCACGCCCATCCCCCCAAAACCACACCTGGGTGGGGTGGGGCTGCAGGGACCTCGCAGACCACACCCAAAGTGGGTGTGGCTCACTCAGACCACACCTCGAACAGCAAATTATTTGTGCTTGGCTCCTCCCACCGAGGGGTGGAGCCTGTGAGGGTGTGGTCACTTATCAAGGGGTGGAGCCTGTGAGGGTGTGGTCACTTGTCAAGGGGTGGAGCCTGAGGGTGTGGTCACCCAGTCCCACCTATAAGGGGTGGAGCCTATAAAGGTGTGGTCTCCCATCGAGGGGTGGAGCCTGTGAGGGTGTGGTCACCCATGAAGGGGTGGAGCCTGAGGGTGTGGTCACCCACCCCACCCATAATGGGTGGAGCCTCTAAGGGAATGGTCACCCATTAAGGGGTGGAGCCTGAGAGGTGTGGTCACCTATGAAGGGTTGAACCTGTGAGGGTGTGGTCACCAAGCCCCACCCATCAGGGGTGGGGTCTCTCAGGTGTGGTCACCCCTCAGGGGTTCAGTCTCTGAGGGCGTGGTCACCCATCGGGGGTGGTGTCTCTGAGGGCGTGGTCACCCCTCAGGGGGTGGGGTCTCTGAGGGTGTGGTCACCCATCGGGGTGGGGGTCTCAGGGCGTGGTCACCCATCTAAGGGGTGGGGTCTCAGGGTGTGGTCACCCCATCAGGGGTTTGGTCTCTGAGGGCGTGGTCACCCATCAGGGGTGGGGTCTCTGAGGGTGTGGTCACCCATCAGGGGTGGGGTCTCAGGGTGTGGTCACCCATCGGGCTGGGGTTTCTCAGGTGTGGTCACCCATCAGGGGGTGGGGTCTCAGGGCGTGGTCACCCATCGGGGTGGGGTCTCAGGGTGTGGTCACCCATCGGGTGGGGTCACCCCTCAGGGGTGGGGTCTCTGAGGTGTGGTCACCCATCAGGGGTGGGGTCTCAGGGTGTGGTCACCCATCGGGGGTGGGGTCTCAGGGTGTGGTCACCCATCGGGGTGGGGTCTCAGGGTGTTGTCACCCATCGGGGTGGGGTCTCAGGGTGTGGCCGCCCGGCCCCGCCCACCTGAGCCCCTCCCCTGACCTTCGGGCGGGGGCTGCTCCGCAGGACGGGACTCCTGCACCGGCGGCCGCTCGGGCTCGGGGCTGCCAGGGATGCCCTGGGGGGACAGAGGGGTCAGGGCCAGCCCAGGACCCCCCTGGGACCCCCAGACCCCCAGCCTGACCCTCCATGAGACCCCCTGAATCGCCTCTCTTTATACTAGATAATTAACAATTGGATAATTGCAGGGTAATGCAGTAATTCTATGGGGGTTATCACAGCAGGGGCTGCCCTCTCACCCCCTAAACCCCCCAGACCCCCAGCCTGACCCTCCATGAGACCCCCAGAATCACCCCCGATAATTATCAATTACATAATTAGGATAATTGCAGGGTAATGCAGTAATTCTATGAGAATTATTACAGCAGGGGCTGCCCCTCACCCCCTAAACCCCCCAGACCCCCATTCTGACCCTCCATGAGACCCCCAGAATCACCCCCGATAATTCTCAATTAGATAATTAGGGTCACTGCAGGGTAATGCAGTAATTCCATGGGGTTATCACAGCAGAAGCTGCCCCCCAAGACCCCCCCAGCCCCCTAAACCCCCCAGACCCCTCCCAAGGACCCTCCATGAGACCCCCCAGAATCGCCGCCTTTATAGTAGATAATTACCAATTAGATAATTAAGATTATTACAAGATAATGCAGTAATTCTATGAAGATTATTACAGCAGGGCTGCCCCCAAGCCCCCTAAACCCCCCAAGCCCCCAACCTGACCCTCCATGAGACCCCAGAATCACCCCCGATAATTATCAATTAGATAATTAGGGTCACTGCAGGGTAATGCAGTAATTCTAAGGGGTTGTTACATCAGGAGCTGCCCCCCAGCCCCCCCCCAGCCCCCCCAGCCCCCCCAGCCCCCCAGCCCCAGCCCCACCGTCAGCAGGTACTCCACGGCCCGGTGGGGGTTGTTGTAGCTGGCCCTGAGCGCGGCCACCACGCTGCCGCTTCGTAGCCCATGGACACGATCTCGGACAGCATCGTCTCGTACTCCGAGCCCGTCACTGCAGGAGCCCCTCCCCAAAACCATCAGGGAGGGACCCCACACCGACCCCCCACCCCCTCCCTGGTCACTGGAACCCAGTGGGATTGGAACCCCCACAGGAAAAACGGGTTTTCCCGAATTTCAGGAGTGGGAAACGTAAAATTCTTCCCTTGGACTCCACAGTCCCCAAACCTGAACTCCCAAAATCCCTCCCAGGACCCCCACCCCAGCCCCAAGGTCACCCCAAAGCCCCCAGGACCCCCAGACCCCCCAGGACCCCCACCCCAGCCCCAAGTTCACCCCAAAACCCCCCCAGGACCCCCAGCCCAGCCTCAAGTTCACCCCAGGCCCCCTCAGGACCCCAAAATCCCTCCCAGGACCCCCATCCCTGCCCCAAGTTCACCCCCAGACCCCCCCAGGACCCCCCAGACCCCTACAGGATCCCCAGCCCAGCCTCAAATTCACCCCAAAACCCCCCCAGGATCCCCATCCCAGCCCCAAGTTCACCCAGACCCCCCAGGACCCCCCGACCCCCAGGACCCCCATCCCAGCCCCAAGTTCACCCCAAAACCCCCCAGGACCCCCAGACTCCCCCAGGACCCCCATCCCAGCCCTAAGTTCACCCAGAGCCCCTCAGGACCCCCAGACCCCCTCAGGACCCCCAGACTCCCCCAGGACCCCCATCCCAGCCCCAAGTTCACCCAGAGCCCCCAGGACCCCCAGACCCCTCAGGACCCCCCAGACCCCCCTCAGGACCCCCATCCCAGCCCCCAAGTTCACCCCAGAGCCCCTCAGGACCCCCAGACCCCCCCGGACCCCCAAACCCCCCCAGACCCCCAAACCCCCCCGGACCCCTAGACCCCTCAGGACCCCCAGACCCCCTCAGGACCCCCATCCCCGCCCCCAAGTTCACCCCAGACCCCCTCAGGACCCCCAGACTCCCCCCAGGACCCCCAGACCCCCAGGACCCCCATCCCCGCCCCATGTTCACCCCAGAACCCCCCAGGACCCCTAGACCCCCTCAGGACCCCCCCAGGACCCCCATCCCAGCCCCAAGTTCACCCCAGACCCCCTCAGGACCCCCAGACTCCCCCAGGACCCCCAGACCCCCAGGACCCACCGAGGGTGGAGGCGGCGTCGGCCGAGCGTCCGGAGCTGCCCGGGGGGGGACGGAGCTGAAATCCAAAAAACCATCTGAGGGAAGCTCCAAAACTCCTGGGACCCCCCAAAATCCCTGTGACCCCCCCCAAAATCCCTGTGACCCCCCAAAATCCCTGTGACCCCCCAAATGACCCCCCAAAAATCCCTGTGAGCCCCCCAAAATCCCTGTGACCCCCCAAAATCCCTGTGACCCCCCAAATGACCCCCCAAAATCCCTGTGACCCCCCAAATGACACCCCCAAAATCCCTGTGACCCCCCAAATCCCTGTGACCCCCCAAAATCCCTGTGACCCCCAAATGACCCCCCAAAATCCCTGTGACCCCCACCAAATGACACTCCCAAAATCCCTGTGACCCCCCCCCAAAAATCCCTGTGACCCCCAAGTGACCCCCCCAAAATCCCTGTGACCCCCCAAAATCCCTGTGACCCCCCAAATCCCCTGTGACCCCCAAAATCCCTGTGACCCCCCAAATGACCCCCCCAAAATCCGTGACCCCCACCAAATGACACTCCCAAAATTCATGTGACCCCCAAAATCCCTGTGACCCCCTAAATGACCCCCATGACCCCCCAAAAATCCTGTGACCCCCCTAAAATCCCTGTGACCCCCCCAAAAATCCCTGTGACCCCCCCACAGCTTCCCCACACTTTCAAACAACCCCCCAAGTTTTCCTCCCCGTCCCCTAAACCCACCCCAGACCCCAAAATTCCCCCCAAAATTTTATTGCCCCCCAAAATCTGATTAAAGCCCCCTCCCACCCCTCACTCCCCCTCCCCAAAATCTGATTAAATTCCCTCCCACCTTCCAATCCTCCCTCCCCAAATTGCAGCCCCCCAAAATCTGGTTAAATTCTTCCTCCCACCCCTCAATTCCCCCCAAAATCTGATTAACCCCCCACCCCTCCATCCCCCTCCCTCAAACTGCAGCCCCCCAAAATCTCATTAAATTCCCCCACCCCTCAAACCCCCTCCCCAAAATCTGATTAAATTCCCTCCCACCCCTCAATTCCCCCCAAAAATCTGATTAAATTCTCCCCACCCAAACCCCCTCCCCAAAATCTAATTCTCCCTCCCACTCCTCAATTCCCCTCCCAAAATCTGATTAAACCCCTCCCACCCCTCAATTCCCCCCCCAAAATCTGATTAAACCCCCTCCCACCCCTCAATTCCCCCCAAAATCTGATTAAACCCCTCCCACCCCTCAACCCCCTCCCCAAAATCTGATTAAACCCCCTCCCACCCCTCAACCCCCTCCCCAAAATCTGATTAAACCCCTCCCACCCCTCAACTCCTTCCCCAAAATCTGATTAAACCCCTCCCACCCCTCAACTCCTTCCCCCAAAATCTGATTAAATTTCCCCTCCCACCCCTCACTCCCCCCAAAAATCTGATTAACCCCCCAACCCTCAATCCCCCTCCTCAAACCGCAGCCCCCCAAAATCTGATTAAATTTCCTCCCACCCCTCAATCCCCCCCTCCCCAAAATCTCATTAAATTCCCTCCCACCCCTCAATTCCCCCCCCAAAATCTGATTAAACCCTCCCACCCCTAAACCCCTTCCCCAAAATCTGATTAACCCCCCACCCCTCACTTCCCCCTCCCCAAAATCTGATTAACGCCCCACCCCTCAATCCCCTCCTCAAACCGCAGCCCCCCAAAATCTGATTAAATTCTCCCTCCCACCCCTCACTCCCCCTCCCCAAAATCTGATTAACCCCCCACCCCTCAACTCCTTCCCCAAAATCTGATTAAACCCCCACCCCTCACTCCCCCTCCCCAAAATCTGATTAACCCCCCCACCCCCCTTACCCAGCAGGGGGCTCAGCCAGGTCAGGGCTGGGGGTCCTGGGCCCTTGGGCCGGGGGGCTCCTCGCTGGGGGCGGCCGTGGGGGAGGGGGCGGCCTCGGCGGCCGGGGGGCCCGGGGGCGGGGGCTCCGGGGGCGGCGGCCTCGGGGGCTGCGGGAGCCCAGGGAGGCCTTGGCCTGGGGAGGGGCACAGGGGGTCCTGAGTCACCCGCAGCCACTTGAGACCCCCCAAATGTCCCACACGTGGCTGGGGATGGTTCAAGCCTCCTTGGAGACCCCCAAAATTCTCACAAGGACCCCCAGGGCTCGCCCCAAATTATCCCCAGACCATCCATGGGGACCCCCAAACCCTCCCAGAGACCCCTCAGGGCTCACCCAAATAACCCTGAGACCCTCAAACCCTCCATGGGGACCCCAAATCCTTCCAGAGACCCCTCAGGGTGCACCCAAATTACCCCAAGACCCTGAGACCCTCTAAACCCTCCATGGGGACCCCCAAATCCCCCAGAGACCCCTCAGGGCTCACCCCACCCTCAGACCCCTGGGACCCTCCCAGGGACCCCTCAGGCTTCACCCCACCACCCCTCAGACCCTCCAAACCCTCTCAGAGACCCCTCAGGCTTCACCCACCGCCCCTCAGACCCTCCAGACCCTCCCAGGGACCCCTCAGGGTTCACCCAAATCACCCTGAGACCCTCCAGACCCTCCCAGGGACCCCTCAGGGCTCACCCACCACCCCTCAGACCCCCTGGGGACCCCCAAATCCCTTATAGAGACCCCTCAGAATTCACCCACCGCCCCCTCAGCCCCCCAGACCCTCTCAGAGATCCCTCAGGCTTCACCCACCACCCCTCAGACCCTCCAGACCCTCCGAGGGACCCCTCAGGCTTCACCCATGATCTCTCAGACCCCTGGGGACCCTCCCAGGGACCCCTCAGGGCTCACCCAAACATCTCAAAACCCTCCAGACCCTCTCAGGGACCCCTCAGGCTCACCCCCACCCCTCAGACCCCCTGGGGACCCTCCCAGGGACCCCTCAGGGCTCACCCTCACCCCTCAGACCCCCTGGGGACCCTCCCAGAGACCCTCAGGCTTCACCCACCACCCCTCGGACCCCTGGGGACCCTCCTAGAGACCCCTCAGGGCTCACCCACCACCCCTGAGACCCCCTGGGGACCTCCCAGAGCCCCCTCAGGCCTCACCCAAACATCTCAAAACCCTCCAGACCCTCTCAGAGACCCCTCAGGGCTCACCCACCACCCCTCAGACCCCCTGGGGACCCCCAAATCCCTTATAGAGACCCCTCAGGGCTCACCCACCGCCCCTCAGCCCCCCCCAGACCCTCTCAGAGATCCCTCAGGCTTCACCCACCACCACTCGAACCCTCCAAACCCTCCCAGGGACCCCTCAGGCTCACCCACCGCCCCTCAGACCCCCTGGAAACCCCCAAACCCTCCTAGAGACCCCTCAGGGCTCACCCAAATCACCCCTGAGACCCTCCAGACCCTCCCAGGACCCCTCAGGCTTCACCCAGAGACCTCCAGACCCCCCAAATCCTTCCTGGGGACCCCCAAACTCTCCCAGGGACCCCTCAGGGCTCACCCACCACCCCTCAGACCCTCCAAACCCTCTCAGAGACCCCTCAGGCTTCACCCACCACCCTCAGACCCTCCAAACCCTCTCAGAGACCCCTCAGGCTTCACCCACCACCCTCAGACCCTCCAAACCCTCTCAGAGACCCCTCAGGCTCACCCAAATCACCCTGAGACCCTCCAGACCCTCCCAGGGACCCTCAGGCTCACCCCCACCCCCTCAGACCCCCTGGGGACCCCCAAACCCTCCCCAGAGACCCCTCAGGGCTCACCCATGACCTCTCAGACCCCCCAGACCCTCTCAGAAGACCCCTCAGGGCTCACCCCCACCCCTCAGACCCTCCAGACCCTCCCAGGGACCCCTCAGGCTTCACCCACCACCCCTCAGACTCTTGGGACCCAAACTCTCTCAGAGACCCCTCAGGCTCACCCCAAATCACCCTGAGACCCTCCAAACCCTCCCAGGGACCCCTCAGGACTCACCCCAAACCACCCCTGAGACCCTCCAGACCCTCCTCAGAGACCCCTCAGGGCTCACCCAAATCACCCTGAGACCCTCCAGACCCTCCCAGGGACCCCTCAGGCTTCACCCACCACCCCTCAGACCCTCCAAACCCTCCTAGAGACCCCTCAGGCTCACCCACCACCCTCAGACCCCTCTTTGGGGACCCCAAAATCCTCACAGGACCCCTCAGGCTCACCCACCACCCCTCAGACCCTCCCAAACCCTCTCAGAGACCCCTCAGGGCTCACCCACCACCCCTCAGACTCTTTGGGACCCCCAAACCCTCTCAGAGACCCCTCAGGCTCACCCACCGCCCCTCAGACCCCTCTGGGACTCCCAAAACTCTCCCAGGGACCCCTCAGGCTTCACCCAACCACCCTTCAGACCCTCCAGACCCTCCCAGGGACCCCTCAGGCTCACCCACCACCCCTCAGACCCCTGGGGACCCCTAAAACTCTCGCAGAGACCCCTCAGGCTCACCCACCGCCCCTCAGACCCTCCTTAAACTCCTCCCAGAGACCCCTCAGGCTTCACCCAAATCACCCTGAGACCCCTCCAAACCCTCTCAGAGACCCCTCAGGCTTCACCCACCACCCTCAGACTCTTTGGGGACCCCAAACTCTCACAGGGACCCTCAGGCTCACCCATCACCCCTCAGACCCCCCAGACCCTCCTAGAGACCCCTCAGGGCTCACCCACCTACCTCAGACCCTCTGGGACCCTCCCAGGGACCCCTGAGGGCTCACTCCCCCCAGCCCCCCGGTGGCACCTTGGTGACCATGACCACCACGAAGTTCCTCTCGTCGACGCGTGTACTCGCGGATGGGCACGCCGTCGCTCAGGATCTTGCCGCGAGATGAGCTTCTGGCCGGCCACGGGAACGCCGCTGCCCTTCTCGGCCTCGATCTTCTCCTTCAGCGCCCGCACCTGCGCCAGGCGGGTCAGAGCCCCAAAAATGCACCCCCGGCCACAAAAAATGGATGGGGAGGGGTCTGGGTATCCCAAAATGGATGGGGAGGGGTCAGGTATCCCAAAATGGAGTGGGAGGGGTCAGGGTATCCCAAAATGGAGTGGGGAGGGGTCAGGGTATCCCAAAATGGATGGGGAGGGGTCTGGGCATCCCAAATGGAGTGGGGAGGGGTCAGGGTATCCCAAAATGGAGTGGGAGGGGTCTGGGCATCCCAAAATGGAGTGGGAGGGGTCTGGGTATCCCAAAATGGAGTGGAGGGGTCAGGCATCCCAAAATGGAGTGGGGAGGGGTCAGGGTACCCCAAAGTGCACCCCGGCCCCAAAATGGAGAGGGGAGGGTCAGGGCACCTCGAAAACAGCCAATCAATCCCAAAAGTGGAGTGGGAGGGGTCAGGGTATCCCAAAATGGAGAGGGAGGGGTCAGGGCACCTCAAAAATGGAGTGGGAGGGGTCAGGGTACCCCAAATGGATGGGGAGGGGTCAGGGTACCCTAAAGTGCACCCCCGGCCCCAAAATGGAGTGGGGAGGGGTCAGGGTACCCCCAAAATGCACCCCAACCTCCAAAAATGGAGTGAGGAGGGGTCAGGGCATCCCAAAATGGAGTGGGAGGGTCAGGGTATCCCAAAACCAGCCAATCAATGCCAAAATGGAGTGGGGAGGGGTCAGGGCATCCCAAAACAGCCAGTCAATCCCAAAAATGGAGTGGGAGGGGTCTGGGCATCCCAAAACCAGCCAATCAATGCCAAAAATGGACTGGGAGGGTCTGGGCATCCCAAAACCAGCCAATCAATGCCAAAATGGAGTGGGAGGGGTCAGGCATCCCAAAACCAGCCAATCAATGCCGAAAATGGGAGTGGGAGGGGTCAGGTACCCCAAATGGAGTGGGGAGGGTCAGGGCATCCCAAAATGGAGTGGGGAGGGGTCAGGGTACCTCAAAATGCACCCCAGCCTCCAAAAATGGAGTGGGGAGGGGTCAGGTATCCCAAAATGGAGTGGAGGGGTCAGGGTACCCCAAAACGCACCTCAACCCCCCAAAAAGGGAGTGGGAGGGGTCAGGGAATCCCAAAATGGAGTGGGGAGGGGTCAGGGCATCCCAAAATGGAGTGGGAGGGATCAGGGCACCCCAAAAATGGAGTGGGAGGGGTCAGGGCACCCTCAAAGTGCACCTCCCGGCCCCAAAATGGAGTGGGAGGGGTCTGGGTACCCAAAATGGAGTGGGAGGGGTCAGGGTACCCCAAAATGGAGTGGGGAGGGGTCAGGTACCCCCAAAATGGAGTGGGAGGGGTCAGGTACCCCAAAATAAAGTGGGGAGGGGTCTGGGTACTCCCAAAGTGCACACCCCGGCCCCAAAATGGAGTGGGGAGGGGTCAGGGTACCTCAAAATGCACCCCAACCTCCAAAAATGGAGTGGGGAGGGGTCAGGGTACCCCAAAATGGAGTGGGGAGGGGTCAGGCATCCCAAAATGGAGTGGGGAGGGGTCAGGGCATCCCAAAATGGAGTGGGAGGGTCAGGGTACCCCAAAAGGGAGTGGGGAGGGGCCAGGGTATCCCAAAACCAGCCAATCAATGCCAAAATGGAGTGGGGATGGGTCAGGGTACCCAAAAATGGAGTGGGGAGGGGTCAGGGTATCCCAAAATGGAGTTGGAGGGGTCTGGGTACCCCCAAACGCACCTCAACCCCCAAAAAGGGAGTGGGAGGGGTCAGGGAATCCCAAAATGGAGTGGGGAGGGGTCAGGGCACTCTAAAATGCACCCCCCGGCCCCAAAATGCAGAGGGGAGGGGTCAGGGTACCCCAAAAGGATTGGGAGGGGTCAGGGTATCCCAAAATGGAGTGGGGAGGGGTCAGGTACCCCAAAAGGGAGTGGGAGGGTCTGGGTACCCCAAAACAGCCAATCAATGCCGAAAATGGAGTGGGAGGGGTCAGGGCATCCCAAAATGGAGTGGGAGGGGTCAGGGTACCCAAAATGGAGTGGGAGGGGTCAGGCATCCCAAAATGGAGTGGGGAGGGGTCAGGGTATCCCAAAATGGAGTGGGGAGGGGTCAGGGTACCCCAAAACGCACTCCCAACCCCCCAAAAAGGGAGTGGGAGGGTCAGGATACCCCAAAAGGGAGTGGGAGGGGTCAGCGCATCCCAAAATGGAGTGGGGAGGGGTCAGGGTACCCCAAAACCAGCCAATCAATCCCAAAAGTGGAGTAGGGAGGCGTCAGGGTACCCCATAACGCATCTCAGCCCCCCAAAACGGGAGTGGGAGGGGTCAGGTACCCCCAAATGGAGTGGGGAGGGGTCAGGGTACTCTAAAATGCACCCCAACCCCAAAAAATGGAGTGGGGAGGGGTCAGGGCATCCCAAAATGGAGCGGGAGGGCTCAGGGCACCCCAAAAATGGAGTGGGAGGGGTCAGGGTACCCCAAAAGGGATTGGGGAGGGGTCAGGGTACCCGCAAATGGAGTGGGGAGGGGTCAGGTACCCCAAAAATGGAGTGGGAGGGGTCAGGGTACCCCAAAAATGGAATTGGGAGGGGTCAGGGTACCCCAAAAATGGAGTGGGGAGGGGTCAGGGTACCCCAAAAATGGAGTAGGAGGAGGTATGAATCCCAGGGGGTGAGGGTACCCCAAAAATGGCCCACACACCCCGAAAAATGGAGGGGGGAGGCAAACCCCAAATATTCCTGAGGAATTTTGCTAAATTATCTCCTGGAAGAATCGCTGCTCCCAAAGGTGGGAGGAGCTCAGGGCGGGTCTCCCCAAAAAACGGGACAAGGAGCCCCCCCAGTGATGCCCCCCCGAGTTTCACCCTCAAAAATAGGGATAAAAAACACAGAGATTCCCAAATTGGGAGTGGGGGATGTGAAGCCCCCCCGGGTGAGGATATTAATTTGTTATCCCGCATGTGAGACCCCAAAAAAGAGCAGAGACCCCCCAAAAAACGGGACAAGGAGCCCCCCAGTGATGAGTTTCCTCAAAAACAGGGATGGAAAACACGGAGATTCCCAAATTGGGAGTGGGGGATGCAAAGCCCCCGGGTGAGGCTGTTAGGTTGTTATCCCTCATGGGAGACCCCAAAAAGAGGAGAGACCCCCAAAAAACAGGACAAGGAGCCCCCCAATGATGAGTTTCCCCTCAAGAGCAGGAGAGAAATTAAGGGAGCTTCCCCAACAGATCTCTCTCCCAAATTGGGAGTAGGGGATGTGGAGACCCCAAAAAGAGAAGAGACCCCCCAAAAACAGGACAAGGAGCCCCCCAGTGATGAGTTTCCCTCAAGAGCAGGAGAGAAATAAAGGGAGTTTCCCAACAGATCCCCTCCCCAAATTGGGAGTGGGGGATGTGGAGACCCCAAAAAGAGAGCAGAGACCCCCAAAAAAACGGGACAAGGAGCCCCCCAGTGATGAGTCTCCCCCACAAAAACAGGGATGGAAAACACAGAGATTCCCAGAATTGGGAGTGGGGGATGCAAACCCCCGGGTGAGGATATTAGTTTGTTATCCCACATGGGAGACCCCAAAAAGAGCAGAGACCCCCCAAAAAAACAGGACAAGGAGCCCCCAGTGATGAGTTCCCCCCTCAAAAGCAGGAAAGAAATTAAGGGAGTTTCCCCAACAGATCTCTCTCCCCAAATTGGGAGTGGGGGGATGTGGAGACCCCAAAAAGAGGAGAGACCCCCCAAAAAACAGGACAAGGAGCCCCCCAGTGATGAGTTTCCCTCAAAAACAGGGACAAAAACAAGGAGATTCCCAAATTGGGAGTGGGGATGCTGAGCCCCCAGGTGAGGATATTAATTTGTTACCCTCATGGGAGATCCCAAAAAAGAGCAGAGACCCCCCAAAAACGGGACAAGGAGCCCCCCAATGATGAGTTTCCCCTCAAGAGCAGGAGAGAAATTAAGGGAGTTTTCCCGGCAGATCCCTCTCCCCAAATTGGGAGTGGGGGATGTGGAGACCCCCAAAAAAGAGAAGAGAGCCCCCAAAAACAGGACAAGGAGCCCCCAGTGATGAGTTTCCTCAAAAGCAGGGATAAAAACACAGAGATTCCCAAATTGGGAGTGGGGGATGCTGAGCCCCCCAGGTGAGGATATTAATTTGTTACCCTCATGGGAGACCCCCAAAAAGAGCAGAGACCCCCAAAAACAGGACAAGGAGCCCCCAGTGATGAGTTTCCCTCAAAAACAGGGATGGAAAACACGGGGATTCCAAAATTGGGAGTGGGGATGCTGAGCCCCCGGGTGAGGATATTAATTTGTTATCCCGCATGTGAGACCCCAAAAAGAGGAGAGACCCCCAAAACAGGACAAGGAGCCCCCAGTGATGAGTTTCCCCCTCAAGAGCAGGAGAGAAATTAAGGGAGTTTTCCCAGCAGATCCCCCTCCCCAAATTGGGAGTAGGGGATGTGGAGACCCCAAAAAGAGAAGAGAGACCCCCAAAAACAGGACAAGGAGCCCCCCCGAGTTTTCTCTCTCAGAAACAGGGATAAAAAACACGGAGATTCCCAAATTGGGAGTGGGGGGATGCGGAGCCCCCCCGGGTGAGGTTTTTCACTTCTTATCCCACATGTGAGACCCCAAAAAAGAGGAGAGACCCCCCAAAAAAGGGAGAACGGCAGCACAGTGAACTCTCCCTCGGTTAAATGTGAATTACTGAATCCCCGCAGCTCCCGCGCACGGAGCCCGCAATCAGCAGAGTCGGGGGGACCCGCGCCCCCCCAGCGCCCCCCCCGGAGGCTCCGGCCCCCTCAGGCCGTGAGGGGAGGGGGGGCCGAGCCCGGCCCCGCCCGCGGGGAGCTCCGCCGCGGCCTCACCGTCTCGTGCGGCTCCATGCGGATCTTGAAGGTTTGCTGCTGCAGCGTCTTGAGCGTCACGGTCACCGCCATGGCGGGACGGGGACGGGGCGGCGGCGGCTCCTCCCGGCGGCCCCACAACATGCAACTCACGCCGCCGCCATCTTGAGGCGGACCCGCCGCTTCCGCCGCGGCGCCGGAAATGCGTCACGGCGGCCGCGCGCGCGCCTGGTTCCCGCCGCCCCGTTGGCGTCACGTGACACAGGAACAGAGGAGCGAGGCGATCCCCAGTCACGTGACACAGGAGTGAGTTAATTGCGCGTGGGGGGTCACGTGACGGCGGAAAACCCGCGCGCGGCCCGCTCTTTGTCACGTGACACGGGCGAGTTCTTTGAAGCGCGGGCTCGCCCCCGCGGGTCACGTGACGCGCGCGGCGGCACAAAATGGCGGCGGCCGCAACATGGCGCGGGGGAAAGGAAGAATAAAGAGCAGGAAACGGCGGCGCCGGGACCATCGTTAATTTAATAGAAACCGGATCGCAACACCCCCGTACAGTCCCGTGCGACACCGCCGGTGCTCCCCCCACCGCACCTCTCCCCACCCCCGGCGCTGCTCCTGAGTCCTCGCCCCGAAAGGCGCCCGGTGCCGGTTCGGTCCCGGTGCGTTCCCGGCGCGGTCGCGGCTTCCCTGGCTTGCGGGCGGCGGCGCCCATAGAAAAGAGTCCAGGTCTCACAGAGACAGAACGGTCCCGCCGCGGGACCCTCACAGCTCGTCACGCGGGGCCGCCTCCCCCTCCTCGGGCTCGGCCTCGGGCTCCTCCTCGTCCTCCTCCTCCTCGTCGCCATCGCCCTCATCGTCCCCTTCCTCCTCCTTCTGCTGCTTCTCCTCCTCCTCCTGCTTCTTCCGCTGCTCCTCGTCCTGCTGCTCCTTCATCTTCCTCTCTGCGTCCTGCGGGAGGGGCGGGGGTCACGGGGGCTCACTGAGGGATTTCAGGGGGTCTCAAGGGGTCTCGGGGGGCTCACTGAGGGATTTCAGGTGGTCCTGGGGCGCTCACAGGGGTTTCAAGGGGTCCTGGGGGCGCCTACAGGGGTCTCACGGTGTTTCAAGGGGATTTCAGGGGATCCTGGGGCGGATCACAGGGGTCTCAGGGGGTCCTGGGGGGGTTCACAGTGGGGTTTCAGGGGGCTCACAGGGGTCCTAGAGGGATTTCAAGGGATCCTGAGGGGGCTCAGAGGGGGTTTCAGGGGTCCTGGGGGTCTCAGGAGTCCTGCGGGGTTCACAGGGGTTCCAGGGGGTCTCACAGGAGTTTCAGGGGGTCAGAGGAGTCTCAGAGGGGTCCTGGGGGTCTCACAGTGGTCTCAGGGGGTTTCAGGGGGCTCACAGGGGTCTCAGGGAGTCCT
>JAKWBO010000200.1:0-84610 GCA_034336685.1 Luscinia luscinia | reverse complement strand
AGTATGCGGTCCAGTTACACATGTACTTCTAGGATGATTTTGGGATGATTTTGGGTGTTTCTGGGGATGATTTTGGGGATGATTTTGGGTGTTTCTGGGGATGATTTTGGGGTTTTTTTGGGGTGTTTCTGGGGATGATTTTGGGGGTTTTTCTGGAGATGATTTTGGGATGATTTTTGGGTGTTTCTGGGAATTGTTTCTGGGGATGATTTGGGGATGATTTTGGGTGTTTCTGGGATGGTTTTGGGATGATTTTAGGGGTGTTTCTGGGGATGATTTTGGGGATGATTTTGGGTTTCTGGCTGTTTCGGGTGGTACTCTGCACGTGGCGCTGCAGGGCGCCCGTCGCTCTGGGGTTGGTTTTGGGGGATGATTTTGGGGATGATTTGGGGATGATTTTGGGATGATTTTGGGGTTTTTTTGGGGATGATTTTGGGGTTTCTGGGTGTTTTTGGGTCGGTACCTGCACGTGAGCTGCAGGGCGCTCGTCGCTCTCCATGTCCAGCAGCTTCGTCCACACGTCGATCTCCAGCTCCGGGATCTCCTCCTCCTGGGGGGGAACAGAGACCCTGAGTGAGGGGGACCCCAGAGCGACTCCCCGGAACGGGGAGGGGGCGGGCGCCGCCGGTGCCAGCGCCGGTTCTGGTGCCGCCGCCTCCGCAGGTTCCCGGTCCCGATCCCGATCCCGATCCCGATCCCGTTCCCAGTTCCTGTTCCCATTCCTGCTCCTGTTCCAGTTCGCCATTCCCGGTCCCGGTTCCCATTCCCTTTCCCATTCCGTTCCTTATCCCGGTTCCCCATTCCCACTCCCGGTTCCCGTTCCCGGTTCCAGTTCCCCATTGCCGTTCCCGGTTCCCCATTCCTGTTCTCGGTTTCCATTCCGGTTCCCCATTCCTGGTTCCCTGTTCCCATTCCCATTCCCCATTCCCTTATCCCGGTTCCCGTTCCCGTTCCCTTATCCCGTTCCCGGTTCCGTTCCCCATTCCGGTTCCCGTTCCGGTACCCGGCAGTCGTAGAGCGCCGTCAGCTGCGCCAGGATCCACTCCCGGTTCCCGTTCCCATTCCCGGTTCCCGTTCCCCATTCCCGTTCCCGGTTCCCCTCGTTCCCATTCCCGGTTCCCGTTCCTTATCCCGTTCCCGGTTCCAGTTCCCCATTCCCGGTTCCCGTTCCCGTTCCCCATTCCCGTTCCCGGTTCCCGTTCCCTAT
The DNA here is from genome assembly GCA_034336685.1 of Luscinia luscinia. Classification (NCBI taxonomy): domain Eukaryota; kingdom Metazoa; phylum Chordata; class Aves; order Passeriformes; family Muscicapidae; genus Luscinia; species Luscinia luscinia. Next base: position 83,403 of record JAKWBO010000200.1, on the reverse strand, counting down.
TCTCGTTCCCCGTTCCCTTATCCTGGTTCCCGTTCCGGTTCCAGTTCCCCATTCCCGGTTCCCGTTCCCTTATCCCGGTTCCCCATTCCCGTTCCCGGTACCCGGCAGTCGTAGAGCGCCGTCAGCTGCGCCAGGATCCACTCCTCCAGGTGCAGCCGCTTGCGGAGGCTCGCGCCGGTCGTAGCGCACTGTGACCTTCCCGCGGCCCCGCCCGGCCTCCTCCGCCGCCGCCGCCGCCGCCGCCGCGCCGGCGCAAGCGCACGCGAGGTCCCGCCGGGGCCGGGGCTCCGCCCGCGCCCGGGGGGCCGGGGCCACCGCGCGGCTCCGCCATGCCGCGACCACCGACCGGAAACGGCCCCGCCCCGCCAGGGCCCCGCCCGCCGGGACCGGCCCCGCCCCGCCGCCGCCGCTTCCGCCGCCTTTGTGTGCTGGCCACGCCCCAGAGCCACGCCCATAAACCGCGCCCACCAGGCCACGCCTGAGCCACGCCCTAGAGCCCGCCCCAGAGCCACGCCCGAGCCGCGCCCCAGAGCCCGCCCACAAACCGCGCCCGCCGAGCCGCCCCAAGCCACGCCCCACATCCCCGCGGCGCCAGCGCTGGCCCCGCCCGCATCACCGCGGCCCCGCCCCCATGGCCACGCCCATTTCCGGTCCGGCGGGAGCGCCTGCCCAGTGGCCGCCCCTCCCATTGAGCAGAAACGGGCGTGGCCCGCCCCTGCCGGCCCGCCCCTCCCGCACGCGATGCGGCGCGCTCGGAGCCGGTCCCGGAGCCGGACCCGGTGTCCGGTTCGGTGTCGAGAGGTCGAGGTCAGGGTTCGGGGTCGGGTTCGGGGTTCAGGTTCAGGCCGGGATCCGCCCCGGTTCCGCCGCGGTGCCAGTGCCGGTGCCGGTGCCGGTGCCGGTCCCGTCGCGCTCCCGCTGGAGCCGCCGCGCGCGACCAGGCTGCGGTGCGGGGCAGCAGGTTCATCCGCTGGGAGGTGAGCGACCGGACCGAACCGGAACCAGACCGGGCCGGGCAGGGCCGAACCGGGCCAGGCGCAGGACCCCAACAACCCAACTTGGGACCCCCAAGCTGAGCCAGGCCCGGGACCCCAGACCGAGACCGAGACTAGACGGGCCGGCTCAGGACCCCAGGACCCCCAACCCAACCCAGGACCCCCAGACCGAACCAGGCCGAGGCCAGGCCGAAGCTCCAGGGCCCCAGACCGAAGCTCAGGACCCCAAGCTAGGCCAGGCCAGACCAGACCGGACCGGGACCCCCAGCCAACCGGGACCCCCAGACCGAGCCCAGGACCCCCGACCCGAACCGGAACCAGCCGGGCCCAGGACCCCCAGACAGAAGCCGGGCCGAGCCGAGGCCAGGCTCCGGGACTGAGCCGGGCCCAGGACCACAGACCAACCCGGGACCCCGGAACCGAACCGGGCGGACCAGGCCAGGACCCTAAATGACCCCGGAAGTTTCAGCTCAGGACCCCCAGGACCCCAATTTTCACCCCTCCCCCGTGACCCCATTTCCCGGCCTGACCCCGATTTTTGGGGTCAGGGTGAAGGTGGGTCCTCCCCCCAACCCTCGGGGACCCCAAATTCCCCCGCCCTGGGGAGGGAGCTTCCCACCGAGGGTTCCCCACTCCCACAGGGCGTGGCCTCCCCCGCCCGGGTTTGTAGGGGCAAAGTCCTGGGGAGGCGGCCGCCCATCCGGGATTTGGGGGGTCACAGGGAGGATTTGGGGTCTCTGGGGGATCGAAATAATTTGGGACAGGAATGGGGGGTCCCTGAGGATGGGGTCGTGGGTTGGTTTGGGGTTTGAAGGATTTTGAGAGATTTTGGGGGAGATTTTGGAGGATTTTGCTGAGGAGAGTTTTGGGGGGTTTGGGGGATTTTAGAGGATTTTGGGGTGGATTTCAGGGGGTTTTGGGGGATTTTGGGGGATTTTGTGGCGGATTTTGGGGGGATTTTGGAGAGGATTTGGGGGGATTTTGTGGCAGATTTTAGGGGGTTTGGGGAATTTTGGGGGGTTTGGAGGATTTTGGGGTTTTGGGGTGTGGGGGCTCAGGAGGTTTAGGGTCCCCAGGAGCCCCGGCCACACCCCGGTGACGCTGCAGGTCGATCCCGACGGATTCTTCCTGTACTGGACGGGGCCAAGCACGGTGAGCCAGGGCACCCAAAGCGACCGAAATACCCGAAATTATCAGGGTACCAAAAGTTGCCCAAGTATCCAAGATTACCCAGAAATTATCCCAAAGTTACCCCAGAAATTATCGAAATTGCCCAGAAATTATCCCAAAGTTACCCCAAAATTACACCGAAGTTACACAAGATTACCCAGATTACCCAAAATTGCCGAAATTACCCAAAAATTATCCGAAAATTACCCGAGAATTATCCCAAAATTACCCCAGTATCCGAAATTATCCCAAAGTTACCCGAAATTACCCCGAAATTATCCCGAAATTACCCCAAACCCGCCCAGAATTACCCCAAAATGACCCTTGGGGGACCCCAAATGTGACCCCAAAACTGACCCAAAATAACCCCAAAGTGACCCGAAATTACCCCGAGAACCCCAAAAGGGCCCAGAACTGCCACGAAGCGCCCAAAATTATCCCAAAAAGTGACCCCGTGGTGACCCGTGGTGACCCCAGAAATGAGCCCCAGGTGACCCCAAAAAAATCCGAAAAGACCCGAAAGGGATCTCGGAACTGCTCCAAAGTGGCCCGAAATGTCCCAAAAATTCCCCCAGAACCCCAAAATTCCCCAAATTCTCCCAAAATCCCCCAAATTCCCCAGCCCCCCGCCCCTCCCCCGTTATCAGCCCCTCCCAGCCCGGAATTTGGGGGCCGTTTTGGGAATTTTAGAGGATCAGGGCAGCCCCTCCCCCTCCGCCGGATGCGGGGTCCCCTAGGAGGGGAGGGGCAGAAAGCACTTTTCCCGCCCATCCCCACCCTCTCCCGGAAATGCCCCCGCCCCTCCCCACCCAAAACTCCTCCGGTTTTGGGGGTCCCAGCTTCCGTTTTTGGGATCCCAGACCCGATTTTGGGGTCCCTGACCCGTTTTTTGGGGTCTCTGACTCGATTTTGGGGTCCCGGACACGTTTTCGGGGATCCCAGACCCGATTTTCAGAGTCCCAGACCCGATTTTGGGGTTCCTAACTCCGGTTTCGGGGTCCCTGACCCATTTTCGGGGTCCCTAACCCGATTTTTGGGGTCCCTGACCCGATTTCGGGGTCGTTGACTCGATTTTCGGGGTCCCTGACCCGATTTTTGGGGGGCCCTGACCCGATTTCGGGGTCACTGACCCGATTTTTGGGATCCCTAACCCGATTTTCGGGTCCCTGACCCGATTTTGGGGTCCCCGACCCGATTTTCGGGGTCCCTGACCCGTTTTCGGGGTCCCTAACCCGATTTTCAGGGTCCCTGACCCGATTTTTGGGATCCCTGACCCGATTTTTGGGGTCCCTGACCCGTTTTTTGGGGTCCCTGACCCGATTTCGGGGTTCCTGACTCGATTTTCGGGGTCCCTGACCCGATTTTGGGGTCCCTGACTCAATTTCCGGGGTCCCTGACCCGATTTTTGGGGTCCCTGACCCGATTTTCGGGGTCCCTGACCCATTTTTGGGGTCTCTGCCCCAATTTTGGGGTCCCTGACTCAATTTTCGGGGTCCCTGACTCAGTTTTTGGGATCCCTGACCCGATTTTCGGGGTCCCTGACCCGTTTCCGGGGTCCCTAACCCGATTTTCGGGGTCCCTGACCCGATTTGAGGTCCCGCCAGGAGAGTGGAGCTTCGTGGACATTTGCAGTGTCCGGGACACCACGCACGGGCGCCGCCCAGCGCCCCAGGTGGGACCCCAAAAACCCGGAGGATTTGGGGCCTTAGGGTGGGGCTGGGGGTGGGGCGCCGATTTTGGGGTGGGGGCGCTGATTTTGGGGTGGGGGCGCCGATTTTGGAGGTGGGGCGCCGATTTTGGGGTGGGGCGGTGCGATTTTGGGGTGTCGGGTGAATTTTGGGGTGTATTTTGGGTGAATTTTGGGGTGGGGCGGTGCCGATTTTTGGGGTGGGGGGCTCGGATTTTGGGGTGGGGGTGCAGATTTTGGGGTGGGGGCACCAATTTTGGGAGTGGGCAGTGCCGATTTTGGGGTGTCCAGGCGTATTTTCGGTGTATTTTTGAGTCGTTCTTGGTGTTTTTGGGTGTATTTGGGGTGTATTTTGGGGTCTCCCACTAGGACCCCCGCACCTCGCCGCTCTCAGTTTCGGGGTGTATTTTGGTGTATTTTTGGTGTATTTTCGGTATATTTTGGGTGTATTTCGGGTGTATTTTCGGTATATTTTGGGGTGTATTTCGGGTGTATTTTAGGTGTATTTTGATTGTATTTTGAAGCGGTTTTGGTGGTTTTTGGGGTCTCCCCAGGACCCCCGCACCGCCCGCTCTCAGTCCCAGGGGAGCCAGGGGTGGGGGAGCTCTGGGTGTATTTTGGGCAGTTTGCAGGTGTATTTTGGGTCCATTTTGGGCGGTTTTGGGTGTATTTTGAGCGGTTTCGGTGGTTTTAGGTGTGTTCCGGGTGTATTTCGGGGTCTCCCTGGGACCCCGCACCAGCGCCGCTCTCAGTTCGGGGTGTATTTTGGGTGTATTTTGGGTGTATTTTGGGTGTATTTGGGTGTATTTTCGGTTGTATTTTGAAGGCCGGTTTTCGGTGGTTTTTAGGTGTATTTGGATTGTATTTTGGTGTATTTCGGTATATTTTGGGTGTATTTTGGTGTATTTTGGTGTATTTTGATTGTATTTTGGGTTGTATTTGGGGTGTATTTTGGGTGTGTTTGGGTGTATTTTAGGTGTATTTTGTTGTGTATTTTGGTGTATTTTTCAGGTTGTATTTTGGGTGTATTTGGGTGTATTTTCGGTTGTATTTTAGGTGTATTTTCGGTTGTATTTTGAGGCGGTTTTGGTGGTTTTGGGTGTATTTTGGGGTGTCCCGCAGGACTCTCGCACCAGCGCCGCTCTCAGTCCCGAGGGGCCAGGGGAGCTCTGGGTGTATATTTGGGCAGTTTTAGGTGTATTTTGGGTTCTATTTTGGCGGTTCTGGGTGTATTTTGAAGCGGTTTTCGGTGGTTTTGGGTGTATTTGGGTGCATTTGAGGTCTCCCAGGACCCCCGCACCCGCCTAGCTCTCAGTTTCAGGGTGTATTTTGGGTGTATTTTGGGTGTATTTCCGAGGTGTATTTTGGGTGTATTTCAGGTGTATTTTGGGTGTATTTGGGTGTATTTCGGGTGTGTATTTGAGATTGTATTTCGGGTGTATTTTGGTGTATTTTGGGTGTATTTTGATTGTATTTTGATTGTATTTTGGCCGGTTTTTGGTGGTTTTTTGGGTGTATTTCGGGTATATTTGGGGTGTATTTAGAGGTCTCCCCAGGACCCCGCACCCTGCTTGCAGCTCTCAATTTCAGGGGTGTATTTTGGGTGTATTTTAGGTGTATTTTGGGTGTATTTCGGTGTATTCGGGTGTATTTCGATTGTATTTGAGTGTATTTCGGTGTATTTGGGTGTATTTTGTGCGGTTTTGGTGTTTTTTGGGTGTATTTGGGGTCTCCCCAGGACCCCCACCTTCTCTCTCAGTTTAGGGGTGTATTTTGGGTGTATTTTCGGTGTATTTTGGGTGTATTTTGATTGTATTTTGATTGTATTTTCGGTTGTATTTTGAGCGGTTTTGGTGGTTTTGGGTGTATTTGGGGTCTCCACTTGGGACCCCCCGCACCAGCGCCGCTCTCAGTTTGAGGCGCCGAGGGTCCCCCCAACGCCTCCTGACCGTGGTGCACGGCCCGACCTCGTCACGCTCGCGTTCCTCAACCTGGTGGCCGTGGAGGAGGGGGAAGCGCGGGTGGGCGGGGCGGGATTTTGGGGGGTTTGGGGGATTTGGGGGTTGGGGGGTCTGGGCACCGATTTTGGGGGACTTGGGGGGATTTTGGGGGGATTTTGGGGGTTTGGGGGAGTTTGAGGGTTGGTTGGGGGTCTGGGCACCGATTTTGGGGGGGGACTTAGGGGGATTTGGGGGGATTTGGGGGTTTGTGGGGATTTGGGGGGTTTGAAGGTTGGTTGGGAGGGTCTGGGCACCGATTTTGGGGGAATTTTGGGGGGGTTTGGGGGATTTTGGGGATTTTGGGGAGTTTGAGGGTTGATTGGGGGCTCTGAAGTAGCCCAATTTTGGGGGTTTAGGGGAGGGATCGGGAGCTCCGGGGGTGCTGGTGGGATTTTGGGTTTTTTTGTGTGGGGGGGTGGGATTTTTTGGGGGGGGATTTTGGGTTTTCTTGGGGTGGATTTTGGGTTTTCAGGGGGGATTTTGGGGTTTTGGGGGATTTTGGGTTTTCTGGGGGGGGGGGGGGTTGGGGTTTTTGGAGGGTTTCCTTGGGGTGGATTTTGGGGGTTTTTTTTGGGGGAGGATTTTGGGGGCATTTGGGGTTTATTTGGGTTTTTGGGGGAGGATTTTGGAGTTTTTTGGGGGGGATTTTTGGGGGGTTTTGGGGGCTTTTTTTGGTGGGGATTTTGGAGTTTTTTGAGGGGGTTTAGGAGTTTTGGGAGGATTTTGGGGCTCAGGGTCCCATTTGGGCCGTGCCAGGTGTGGACTGAGGAGCTGTTCAGGTTGGCCACCAACATCCTGGCCGGAGCAGCGTCCCGAACCACGCTTCTCAGGAAGGCGTGGGTGCTAAAACCCCCAAAATCAGCCCAAACCCCAAAATCACCCCAAAATCTCCCAAAAATCTCCCAAAACCAGCCTGAAATCCACCCCGAAAATCACCCCAAAACCCCAAAATCACCTAAAAACCACCCCAAAATCAGCCCAAAACCAGCCTGAAATCAGCCCCAAAACCAGCCTGAAATCTACCCCAAAATCACCCCAAAACCCCCCAAAATCACCCCAAAACCACCCCAAAATCAGCCCCAAAACCAGCCCAAAGTCACCCCAAAATCATCCCCAAAATCACCCCCAAAACCAGCGTGAAATCACCCCAAATCACCCCAAAATCACCCCTAAAATCATCCACAATATCAGCCCCAAATCACCCCAAAACCAGCCTGAAATCACCCCAAAATCATTCACAATATCAGCCCAAAAGAGCCCCAAATCCTGCAAATATCACTCCAAAAATCCTCCCCAAAATCACCCCCAAAACCAGCCTGAAATCACCCCAAAATCACCCCAAAAATTCCCTTAAAATCACCCCCAAATCCTCCCAAAATCCCCCAAAAATTCCCCAAAATCCCCCCAAATTCCCTTAAAGTCACCCCCAAATCCCCCAAAAATCCCTCCCAAAATCCCTGGAAGACCCCCAAAACTCCCAAAATCACCCCAAAATCCCCCAAAAAATTCCCCAAAATCCCCCAAAATTCCCTTAAAGTCACCCCAAATCCTCCCAAAATCCCCCAAATATTCCCCAAAAATTCCCAAATATTCCCAAAAAATTCCCCAAAAATCAGCCCGAAATGCCCAAACCCCCAAACCCCCCAATTTTGGCCCCCGAATTTTGGCCCCCGAATTTCGCCCCCCGAATTTTGCCCCCGAATTTTGACCTCCCGAATTTTTGCCCTCCAATTTGGCCCCGAATTTCGCCCCCCCGAATTTCGCCCTCCCGGATTTTTGCCCCAATTTTGCCCCCAATTTTGGCCTCCCGAATTTTGGCCCCCCGAATTTCGTGCCCCCGAATTTGGCCCCCCAATTTTGCCCCCCAATTTTGGCCCCGAATTTACAGCAGGCACACGAAGCTGACGCTGCAGCTCAACTCGGACGGGCGGATCCCGGTCAGAAGTGAGAGAACCCCAAAATTTTGGGGATTTTTGTTCCCAGAGCGGATCCCCCAGTCTCGGGGACCCCTCCCAAAATTTTGGGGTTTTTTGGGTTTTTTGGCAGCATCCTGAGGATGTTCTCGGCCGACAAGAAGCGGGCGGAGGCGGCGCTGGAGTCGTGTGGCTGAGCTGCGCCCGGGTGGGCCCCAAAAACCCAAATTTGGGACCAGAAAATGCCAAATTGGGCACCCAGAAACCAAACTGGGGACCCCAAAATCAGGGAGCCCAAAAACCCAAAGTGGGGACCCAGAAAATGCCAAATTGGGGACCCAAAAACACAAATTGGGGACCAAAAACACAAATTGGGGACCCAAAAATGCCAAATTTGGGACCCAAAAACACAAATTGGGGACCAAAAACACAAATTGGGGACCCAAAAATGCCAAATTGGGGACCAAAAAAACCAAATTGGGGACCCCAAAAATCAGGGATTCCAGAAACCAAATTGGGGACCCAAAACACAAATTGGGGACCGAAAAAAACAAATTGGGGACCCAAAAAACCCCAAATTGGGGACCTGAAAACCGAATTGAGGACCCCAAAAATGCCAAATTGGGGACCAAAAACACAAATTCTGGCACCCCAAAAATCAGAGACCCTAAAACCCACAAATTTGGATGTTTTTGGATGATTTTTTGGATGATTTTTGGGTGATTCTTGGGTGATATTTTGGGTGATTTTTGGGGTGATTTTTGGGTGATATTTTGGGTGATTTTTGGGGTGATTTTTGGGGTGATTTTGGGGTGATTTTGGGTGATATTTTTGATTATTTTGGCGTGATTTTTGGGGTGATTTTGGGTGATTTTGGGTGGTTTTGGGGTGATATTTTGGGTGATATTTGGGGTGATTTTGGGGGGTTTTGGGTGATATTTTGGGTGATTTTTGGGGGGTTTTGGGGTCCCCAGGGCGCCGCCATCCCCCCGGAGCTTTTCCCCTTCGAGACCTTCCGGCGCTTCCTGAGCAAACTCTGCCTGAGGCCGGAGCTGGACAAGATCCTGCTGGAGATGTGAGCCCAAAATATCCCAAAAATATCCCAAAATATCCCCAAAATATCCCCAAAATAACCCCAAACCCCAGGATCCCCCAGATCCCCGAAATTCCCATCAGAATAACCCCAAATTCACCCCCAAGACCACAAAACTCAGATCCTGCTGGAGATGTGAGCCCAAAAACCTCCAAAAAAAATTCCCAAAATATCCCCAAAATAACCCCAAAACATCCCCAAAAATATCCCAAAATAACCCCAAAATATCCCAAAATTTCCTTAAAATAACCTCAACATAACCCCAAAATAACCCAAAATAACCTCAAAATCCCTCCAAAATATCCCAAAATATCCCCAAAATATCCCCAGAATATCCTAAAATATCCCCAGAATATCCTCAAAATCCCCCCAAAATCCCCCCAAAATATCCCAAAATAACCTCAAAATTCCCCAAAATAACCCCAAAATTCCCCAAAATAACCCCAAAATATCCCAAAATATCTCCAAAACCCCCAAAATCACGTCAGTATTTTCTGGGCTGTTCCCTTGCAGATTTTGGGATTTTTTGGGGTGGTTTTTGGGGTTTGTGGGGTGGTTTTGGGCTGGTTTTTGTGCTGTTCCCCCCCTGATTTTGGGATTTTTGGGTTTTTTGGGGTGGTTTCTCAGCGGGGCCGCAGGGAAGCCGTTCGTGACCCGGGAGCAGCTCCGGGGTTTTGGGGGTTTTTGGGGTGGGTTTTTGGGGTTTTTGGGGTGGTTTTTTTGCTGTTTTCTCTCTGATTTTGGGATTTTTGGGGTGGTTTCTCAGCGGGGCGGCAGGGAAGCCGTCACGTGACCCGGGAGCAGCTCCGGGGTTTTGGGGGTTTTGGGGTGGTTTTTGGGGTGTTTTTAGGCTGATCTCTCTCTGATTTTGGGATTTTTGGGTTTTTGGGGTGGTTTCTCAGCGGGGCCGCAGGGAAGCCGTACGTGACCCGGGAGCAGCTCCGGGTTTCGTCAATTCCCGGCAGAGGACCCGCTGGCTGAACGAGGTTCTGTTCCCCCCGCTGGGCCCCGAGGGCGCGCAGGCCCTGATCGACAAATACGAGCCCAACAGGACCCTCAGGGACAGGGGTGAGGATTTGGGGGCAATTCTGGGGATTTTGGGTGGGTTTGGGTGGATTTGGGATCATTTTGGGTGGGTTTGGGGCTCCTGTTCCCCCGCTGGGCCCCGAGGGGCACAGGCCCTGATCGACAAATACGAGCCCAACAGGATCCTCAGGGACAGGGGTGAGGGGATTGTGGGGTTTAGGGTCATATTGGGGTGATTTGGGGTGGATTTTGGGTCATTGGGGTGGTTTTGGGATCATTTTGGGGTCATTTTGGGGCTCCTGTTCCCCCGCTGGGCCCCCGAGAGCGCGCAGGCCCTGATCGACAAACAGGATCCTCAGGGACAGGGGTGAGGGATTGGGGGTTTAGGGTCATTTTGGGGTGATTTGGGGGGATTTAGGGTGGGTTTGGGATCATTTTGGGTGGGTTTGGGGGGATTTGGGGCTCCTGTTCCCCCGCTGGGCCCCGAGAGCGCGCAGGCCCTGATTGACAAACAGGACCCTCAGGGAAAGGGGTGAGGGGATTTGGGGCAATTCTGGGGATCTTGGGGTGATTTTGGGTCATTGGGGTGGGTTTGGGGGGGTTTGGGGTCATTTTGGGTGGGTTTGAGGGGTTTGAGGTCATGGGGTGGGTTTGGGGTCATTGGGGGAGTTTGGGGGATTTGGGATGGGATTGGGGGCAATTCTGGGGATTTTGGGGGTTTGGGATCATTTTGGGGTGGGTTTGGGGGAATTCTGGGGATTTTGGGGTCATTTGGGTTGTTCTGGGCTGATTTTGGGATGAATTTTGGGGTTAATTTTGGGGTGATTTTTGGGGTTTTTGGCCAGGCCAGCTCTCCCTGGAGGGGTTAGTTTGGGCTTGATTTTGGGGTTTATTTTGGGGTTTATTTTTGGGTTAATTTTTGGGTTTTTTTGGGCAGGCCAGCTGTCCCTGGAGGGGTTAATTCTGGGATGATTTTGGGGTTTATTTTGGGTTGATTTTGGGTTAATTTTTGGGTTTTTTGGGCAGGCCAGCTGTCCCTGGAGGGGTTAATTCTGGGATGGTTTTGGGATATTTTTGGGGGTGTTTCTGGGTTGATTTTTGGGTTTTTTGGGCAGGCCAGCTGTCCCTGGAGGGGTTAATTCTGCGGTGGTTTTGGGATATTTTGGGGTGATTCTGGGTTGATTTTTGGGTTTTTTGGGCAGGCCAGCTGTCCCTGGAGGGGTTAATTCTGGCGTGGTTTTGGGATATTTTTGGGGGTGATTTTGGGTTAATTTGGGGTTGATTTTTGGGTTTTTTTGGGCAGGCCAGCTCTCCCTGGAGGGGTTAGTTTGGGCTTGTTTTTGGGGTTTATTTTGGGGTTTATTTTTGGGATGATTTTTGGGGTTTTTGGGCAGGCCAGCTCTCCCTGGAGGGTTAATTCTGGGATGGTTTTGGGGTTTATTTTGGGGTTTATTTTTGGGATGATTTTTGGGGTTTTTGGGCAGGCCAGCTCTCCCTGGAGGGTTAATTCTGGGATGGTTTTGGGGTTTATTTTGGGGTGGTTTTGGGTTAATTTTTGGGGTTTTTGGCCAGGCAAGCTCTCCCTGGAGGGGTTAATTCTGGGATGGATTTGGGGTTTATTTTGGGGTGGTTTTGGGTTAATTTTTGGGTTTTTGGGCAGGCCAGCTGTCCCTGGAGGGGTTCTGCAGCTACCTGGGGCGAGGGACGAGAACGGGATCGTCCCCCCCGAGACGCTGGGGCTGCACCAGGACATGACCCAGCCCCTGAGCAGCTACTTCATCAACTCCTCCCACAACACCTACCTGACAGGTACCCCAAAACCGCACCCAAAAACCCCAGAACCCAAAAACCCCGAAATTCTACCCCAAAAAACATCCTACTGCAAAAAACCCAAAAAACCCCAAATAATTGCACCCAAAACTTCCCCAGCTCCTCCCACAACACCTGCCTGACAGGTACCCCAAAAACCGCACCCCATAAACCCCAAAATGTGAAAAAACCCCAAAAATCTACCCCAAAAACCCGAAAATCCACCCCAGAAAACATCCCTACTGCAAAAAACCCAAATAATTGCACCCCAAAACCCCAAACCCGCCTCAGCTCCTCCCACAACACCTGCCTGACAGGTACCCCAAAAACTGCACCCAAAAACCCCATAGTGTAAAAACCCCGAAAATCTACCCCAAAAACATCCCTACTGCAAAAAACCCAAATAATTGCACCCCAAAACTTCCCCAGCTCCTCCCACAACACCTGCCTGACAGGTACCCCAAAAACCGCACCCGAAAACCCCAAAATCACCCCAAAATTAACCTTGGGGTGATTCTTGGATTTATTTTGGGGTTATTTTGGGATTATTTTGGGGTTCCAGGTGCTGTCGGATCAATTCCTGACCGAGCGCCCTGCGGGGTTTGGGGCGGGGTTTGGGGTCAGTTTGTTGTTCCACAGCGGGGTTTTTGGGATTTTGGGGTTTTGGGGTCCCCATTCCGATTTTGGGGTGATTTTGGGATTATTTTGGGGTTCCAGGTTCTCTCGGATCAATTCCTGACCGAGCGCCCTGCAGGGGTTTGGGGCGGGGTTTGGGGGCGGGGTTTGGGGCAGGGTTTGGGGTGCCCAGGTTCTGGTTTTGGGGATTACCCTGGGGTGATTTTTGGGGTTGTTTGGGGGCTATTTTTGGGTTATTTTGGGGTGGTTTTGGCTGTTTTTGGGGTTGCAGGTGCTGTGAGGGACAGCTGGCAGGGCCCTCCTCAGCAGAGATGTACCAGCAGGGTTTGGGGGATTTTTGGGGTTTTTGGGGTGGTTTTGGGCAGGTGTTTTTGGGATGTTTTCAGGATGTTCTCAGGATGTTTTCGGGGTGTTCCTCACGTGATTTTTGGGGTGTTTTGGGTTTTTTTGGCAGCGGGGCAGCTGGCAGGCCCCTCCTCAGCAGAGATGTACCGGCAGGGGCTTGGGGTGTTCCTGAGCTGGTTTTTGGGGTTTTTCGGCTGTTTCTGGGCCAGTGTTTTTGGGATGTTTTCAGGATGTTTTCAGGATGTTCCTCACGTGTTTTTGGGGTGTTTTTGGGTTTTTTTGGCAGCGGGACAGCTGGCAGGCCCCTCCTCAGCAGAGATGTACCGGCAGGGTTTGGGGGATTTTTGGGGTGGTTTTGGGCAGGTGTTCTCAGGATGTTTTCAGGATGTTCTCAGGATGTTTTGGGCTGTTTCTGATCTGTTTTTGGGGTGTTTTTGGGTTTTTTTGGCAGCGGGACAGCTGGCAGGCCCCTCCTCAGCAGAGATGTACCGGCAGGTGCTGCTCTCCGGCTGCCGCTGCGTGGAGCTCGACTGCTGGCCGGGCCGGGCGCCCGACGAGGAGCCGCTGGTGACGCACGGCTTCACCATGACCAGCGAGGTGCCCTTCAAGGTGACCCAAAACCCAGAAACTGACCCCAAAACCGCCCAAAAACCACCCCAAAACCACCCAAAAACCACCCCAAAACCCACACAGAACCCGCAGAACCGACACAGCCCCGCAGACCTAGCACAAACCCCACAGAAACCCCAAAATCCCACAGAAACCCCATGAAAACATCATCATGACCAGCGAGGTGCCCTTCAAGGTGACCCCAAAACCCCAAACTGACCCCAAAACCACCCAAAAACCACCCCAAAACCTGCCCCGACCCCACAGAACCGACACAGCCCGCAGAAATCCCCAAATCCTACAGAAACCCCAGAAATCCCATAAACATCTCACCATGACCAGCGAGGTGCCCTTCAAAGTGACCCCAAAAACCCCAAAAACTGACCCCAAACCACCCAAAAACCACCCAAAAACCACCCCAAAACCTGCCCGACCCCACAGAACCGACAGAGCCCCGCAGAAATCCCCAAATCCTACAGAAACCCCAGAAATCCCATAAACATCTCACCATGACCAGCGAGGTGCCCTTCAAGGTGACCCCCAAAACCCAAAAAACTGACCCAAAACTGACCCCAAAACCCACACAGAACCCACAGAACTGACACAGCCCGCAGACCTAGCACAAACCCACAGAAATCCCAAAATCCCACAGAAACCCCAGAAATCCCATAAAAATCTCTACCATGACCAGCGAGGTGCCCTTCAAGGTGACCCAAAAACCCAAAACTGACCCCAAAATTGGCTCTGACCCCGAATAAATCCTAAATCTTTCCCCAGCCTCTTTTAGGGTCCTGGGTTTGGGGTTTGTGGGGTTTTTGGGGTCCCTAGGTAGTTTTAGGGGTTGGTTTTGAGGTTTTGGGGATTGGTTTGGGGGTTCTGGAGTCCTGGGTGGTTTTTGGGTGGGTTTGGGGGTTTTTGGGGTTGGTTTTGGGATTTTGGGGTTGGGGTTTTGGGGTTTTGGGGTGGGTTTTGGGGTGGTTTTGGGGTTTTGGGGTTGGTTCTTGGGGTTCTGGAGTCCCTGGGTGATTTTGGGATGGGTTTTTGGGGTCAGTTTGGGGGTTTGGGTCGGTTTTGGGGTTTTGGGATGGTTTTGGGGTTTTGGGGTCGGTTTTGGGGTCGGTTTTGGGGTTTTTGGGTCAGTTTTGGGGTTTTGGGGTCGGTTTGGGGTTTTTGGGGTCGGTTTTGGGGTTTGGGTCGGTTCTGGGGTTTTGGGATTTTTGGGTCGGTTCTGGGGTTTTTGGGTCGGTTCTGGGGTTTTTGGGTCGGTTTTCGGTCGGTTTTTGGGGTTCTGGGGTCGGTTCTGGGGTTTTTGGGTCAGTTTTGGGGTCGGTTCTGGGGTTTTTGGGTCAGTTTTGGGGTCGGTTTTGGGGTTTTGGGGTCGGTTTGGGTTGGTTTTGGGGTTTTGGGGTTTTTGGGTCGGTGTTTGGGGTTTTGGGTCGGTTTTGGGGTTTTGGGGTCGGTTTCTGGAGTTTTGGGGTCGGTTTTGGGGTGCTGACCCGCTCCCCAGGAGGTGATCGAGGCCATCGCCGAAAAGCGCCTTCAAGGCGTCGCCGTTCGGTGATCCTGAGCTTCGAGAACCACGTGGGCTCGTGAGCCAACACCCCAAACCCCAGAACCCCAAAACCTCAAACCCAAAACCCCAAAACCCCAAAACCCCCAGAACCCTCAAACCCAAAAAACCCCAAAACACCAAACCCCAGAACCCTCAAACCCAAAAACCCAAACCCCAAATCCCAAAACCTCAAAACCCCAAAACCCAAAAACCAAAACCCAAAACCCAAAACCCAAAACCCCAGAACCCCAACACTCCAAAACCCAAACCCCCAAACCCCCAGAACCCCAAAACCCAAAAACCCCCAGAACCCTCAAACCCAAAACCCCAAACCCCCAAACCCCAAAACCCCAAAACCCCAAAACCCCAAACCCCAAAACCCCAAAACCCTCAAACCCAAAAACCCCCAAAACCCAAAAACCCCAGAACCCCAAAACCCCCAAACCCAAAACCCCAAAACACCAAACCCAAAACCCAAAGCCCAAACCCCAAATCCCAAAACCTCAAAACCCCAAAACCCCAAAAACCAAAACCCAAAACCCCAAAACCCAAAACCCCTGAACCCCAACACTCCAAAAACCCAAAAACCCCAAAACCCCAGAACCCCAAAAACCTAAACCCCAAAACCCCAGAACCCTCAAACCCAAAACCCCTAAACCCCAAAACCCCAAAACCGAAAACCCAGAACCCCAAAACCTAAAACCCCAAAAGCCCCAGAACCCTCAAACCCAAAACCCAAAACCCCAAAACCCCCAAAACCCCCAAAACCCCAAAACCCCAAAACCCAGAACCCCAAAACCCCCAGAACCCCAGAGCCCCAGAAACCCAAAACCCCAAAACCCAAAAACTCTCAAACCCAAAACCCCAAAACCCCCAGAACCCCAAAAACCCCAAAACCCCAAAACCCCCAGAACCCCAAAACCCCAAAACCCTCAAACCCAAAAACCCAAAAACCCAAAACGCAAAAACCCAAAACCCAGAACTCCAAAACCCCAAAACCCCACCCGGTTTGGGGGGTACTCGGGGCAGCTTTGGGGTGGATTTTTGGGGGGATTTTGGGTGGGTTTCCCATTTTTGGGGCAGTTTTTCCCGTTTTGGGGTTTTTCAGGCAGGTTTTTGGGGATTCCAGGGCAGTTTTGGGGTTTTTTGGGGTAGTTTTAGGGTTTTCTAAACAGGTTTTTGGCATTTCTGGGGCAGTTTTCGGAGCCGTTTTTGGGGTGGATTTTGGGGGGTTTTGGTGCAAATTTTTGGAATTTCAGGTCGGTTTTTGGGGTGTTTGGGGCAGTTTTTGGGTTGGTTTTTGGGTTCCTGGTGCAGTTTTGGGTTGGTTTTTTTGAGTTTTGATGCAGTTTTTGGGGTTTTAGGGGTCCCTGGTGCAGTTATTTGGGTTTTTGGGGTCCCTGATGCCGTTTTTGGGGTGGTTTTTGGGGTTTGTGGGGTTTTTTAGGGCTCCTGATGCCGTTTCTGGGGTTTTGGGGTCCCTGATGCCGTTTTTGGGGTGGTTTTTGGGGTTTGTGGGGTTTTTTAGGGTTCCTGATGCCGTTTTTGGGGTTTTTGGGGTGGTTTTTGGGGTTTGTGGGGTCCCTGATGCCGTTTTTGGGGTCCCTGATGCCGTTTTTGGGGTGGTTTTTGGGGTTTGTGGGGTTTTTTAGGGTTCCTGATGCCGTTTCTGGGGTTTTTGGGGTGGTTTTTGGGGTTTTTGGGGTCCCCGATGCCGTTTTGGGGTCCCTGATGCCGTTTTTGGGGTTTTGGGGTCCCCGATGCCGTTTTTGGGGTCCCTGATGCCGTTTTTGGGGTTTTGGGGGTCCCCGATGCCGTTTTGGGGTCCCTGATGCCGTTTTTGGGGTCCCCAGGGCGCGGCAGCAGGCCAAGATGGCCGAGTGCTGCAGGAACATTTTGGGGTTTTTAGGGTTCCTGGTGCAGTTTTGGGGGTTTTTGGGGTGGGTTTTGGGGTTTTTGGGGTCCCTGATGCCGTTTTTGGGGCCCCTGATGCCGTTTTTGGGGTCCCAGGGCGCGGCAGCAGGCCAAGATGGCCGAGTGCTGCAGGAACATTTTGGGGTTTTTAGGGTTCCTGGTGCAGTTTTGGGGTTTTTGGGGTGGTTTTTGGGGTTTTTGGGGTCCCCGATGCCGTTTTTGGGGTCCCTGATGCCGTTTTTGGGGTCCCAGGGGCGCGGCAGCAGGCCAAGATGGCCGAGTGCTGCAGGAACATTTTGGGGCCGGCGCTGCTGACGGAGCCGCTGGAGAAATTCCAGTCGCGGGACTCGGGAACTTCGGGGTTGGGGATTTGGGAATTTGGGAATTTGGGAATTTGGGGCATTTGGGGGGATTTTGGGGTTTTGGGGAGCAGCTGGAGCCGGGGGTTTGGGGGATATTTCGGGTGTTTTTGGGGTGATTTTGGGCTGATTTTGGGGTGGTGCTGGGGTGGTTTTGGGTTTGATTTGGGCTGATTCTGGGCTGGTTTTGGGTTTGATTTTGGGCTGATTTGGGGCTGGTTTTGGGGTGGTTCTGGGTTTGATTTTGGGCTGATTTGGGGCTGGTTTTGGGGTGGTTTTAGGACTGATTTGGGGGTGATTTGGGGGTGGTTCTGGGGTGGTTTTGGGTTTGATTTTCTGTGATTTTTGGGGCTGATTTTGGGCTGGTTTCGGGCTGGTTTTGGGTTTGGTTTTGGGCTGGTTCTGGGCTGGTTCTGGGCTTGTTTTTAGCTGATTTTGGGCTGATTTTGGGCTGGTTTTGGGCTGGTTTTTAGCTGATTTTGGGTTTATTTTGGGCTGGTTCTGGGCTGGTTTTGGGCTGATTTTGGGCTGGTTTTGGGCTGATTTTGGGCTGATTTTGGGCTGGTGTTGGGCTGGTTTTGGGCTGGTTTTGGGCTGGTTTTTAGCTGATTTTGGGTTGATTTTGGGTTTATTTTGGGCTGGTTCTGGGCTGATTTTGGGCTCATTTTGGGCTGGTTCTGGGCTGGTTCTGGGCTGATTTTGGGCTGATTTTGGGCTGGTTTTGGGCTGGTTCTGGGCTGATTTTGGGCTGATTTTGGGCTGATTTTGGGCTGGTTTTGGGCTGGTTCTGGGCTGATTTTGGGGTGATTTTGGGCTGGTTCTGGGCTGATTTTGGGGTGATTTTGGGCTGATTTTGGGCTGATTTTGGGCTGGTTTTGGGCTGGTTCTGGGCTGATTTTGGGGTGATTTTGGGCTGGTTCTGGGCTGATTTTGGGCTGGTTCTGGGCTGGTTCTGGGCTGATTTTGGGGTGGTTTTGGGGTGGTTCTGGGCTGATTTTGGGCTGATTTTGGGCTGATTTGGGGCTGGTTTTGGGCTGATTTTGGGGTGGTTTTGGGCTGGTTCTGGACTGGTTCTGGGCTGGTTCTGGGCTGGTTTTTAGCTGATTTTGGCCTGGTTTTGGGCTGGTTTCGGGGTCTCTGTGCAGCTCGAGCCGGGCGTGCCCCTGCCCAGCCCCCAGGACCTGCTCGGCCGAATTCTCATCAAGAACAAGAAACGGCGCCCGGGGGGGGCGGGCCGCCCCAAAAACAGCGGTAACCCAAAACACCCAAAACCACCCCAAAAATGTACCCCAAACCCAAAATCAGCCCCAAAATCACCCCCAAAACAGCGGTAACTCCAAAACACCCAAAACCACCCCAAAAATGTACCCCAAAACCCAAAATCAACCCCAAAAATCACCCCCAAAACCAGCAGTAACCCAAAATACCCTAAATACCCCAAACCACCCCAATAATGTACCCCAAACCCAAAATCAGCCCCAAAAATCACCCCAAAGTCAACCCCAAAATCAAACCCAAAACCAGCAGTAACCCAAAATACCCAAAATACCCAAAACCACCCCAAAATGTACCCCCAAAACGCAAAATCAACCCCAAAAATCACCCCCAAAAACAGCAGTAACCCAAAACACCCTAAATAACTAAAATCACCCCAAAAATGTACCCCAAAATCAGCTCAAAATCAACCCCAAAATCACCCCCAAAAACAGCAGTAACCCAAAATACCCTAAATACCCTAAACCACCCCAAAATGTACCCCAAACCCAAAATCAACCCCAAAATCAAACCCAAAACTAGCGGTAACCCAAAAACCCAGAATGCCCAGAATCACCCCAAAAATCTACCCCAAAATCAGCCCAAAATCAAACCCAGAATCCCCCAAATTCAGCCCAAAATCAACCCCAAAAACACCAAAATAACCCCCAAAAACAGCGGTAACCCAAAAACCCAGAATGCCCAGAATCACCCCAAAAATCTACCCCAAAATCAGCCCAAAATCAAACCCAGAATTTCCCAAATTCACCCCAAAACCTACCCCAAAATCAGCCCAAAATCAAACCCAAAATCAGCCCAAAATCAAACCCAACACCCCCTAAAACTACCCCAAAAATACCCCAGAAACACCCCCACCCCAAAACCAGCAGTAACCCCCAAAATCCCCCACATTCCCCAAAATCCCCAAATCCCCAAAAGTCCTCCAAAATCCCCCAAAATCCCCCAAAATCCCCCCAAATCCCCCGATGCCCCCCAGGTTTTGGGGCTCCCTGACCCCCTGTCCCCCCAGGCCCCCGAATTTGGGGCGTCCAATGGGGACGAGCGGAAGGCAGCCCGAAAGCCCCGGGTGAGTTTGGGGATTTTGGGGGATTTGGGGATTTGGGGGATTTTTGGGGGTTTTTGGGAGGTTTGGGGATTTGGGGGATTTTGGGGGTTTTTTGGGAGGTTTGGAGATTTGGGGGATTTTTGGGGAGGTTTTGGAGGGGATTCTGGGTATTTGAGGGGATTTTTGGGGGGATTTGGGGATTTGGGGGGATTTTGGGAGGTTTTTGGGAGGTTTGGGGATTTGGGGGATTTTGGGGGTTTTTTTGGGAGGTTTGGGGATTTGGGGGATTTTTGGGGAGGTTTTGGAGGATTTGGGTATTTGAGGGGATTTTTGGGGGGATTTGGGGATTTGGGGGGATTTTGGGGGTTTTTTGGGAGGTTTGGGGATTTGGGGGATTTTGGGCCCCATGAGGAATTTTGGGGCGGATTTGGGGATCCCGAGAGCGATTTTGGGGGTTCTGGGGAGATTTCGGGGTGGTTTGGGGGTTGGGTGATTCTGGGGTAATTTTGGGGGTTTTTTTTGGGACGGTTTTGGGGTGACTGTGGGGTGATTTTGGGCGGCTGATTTTGGGGGTTTTTGGGGTAATTTGGGGTGACATTGGGATATTTTGTGTTATTTTGAGGTAGTTGTGGTTTTTGGGGTGATTTTGGGATATTTTGTGATATTTTGGGGTTTTGGGGTGATCTTGGGACATTTTTGGTATATTTTGGTATATTTTGGTATATTTTGGTATATTTTGGGATGTTTTGTGGTTTTTGGGGTGATTTTGGGATATTTTGGGGATTTTGGGGATATTTTTGGATATTTTGGTATATTTTGGGATATTTTGGGATGTTTTGTGGTTTTTGGGATATTTTGGGATATTTTGGGGATTTGGGGGATATTTTGGGATGTTTTGGGTCCCCCAGAGGCCGACAGTGAGGAGGAGGAGGAGGAGGAGCCCCTGGAGATGAAGAAGCCGACAACTGACGAGGTTTGGGGGATTTTGGGGGATTTTGGGGGATTTTGGGGGGTTTTTGGGGATTTTGGGTCCTTTCGGGATCCCAGATGGGATTTTTGGGTTCCCAGGTTGGACTTTTTGGGGGTTTTTTGCTGTTCCTGGGTGTGGCTTTTGGGGATTTTTGGGGTGTTTTGGGTCCCCCCAGGTTTTGGGGTTCCCCATTTCGGTTTTTGGGGATTTTGGTGTCCCCATTTTTCATTTTTTGGGGGTTTTGGCGTGCCCCATTTCAGATGTTTGGGATTTTTGGGGTTCCCCATTTCTGTTTTTTGGGGTTTTCAGGGTTCCCCATTTCGGGTTTTTGGGATTTTTGGGGTTCCCCATTTAGGGTTTTTGGGATTTTTGGGGTTTCCCATTTTGGGTTTTTAGGGTCTTTGGGGATTCCCCATTTTGAGTTTTTGAGGTTTTTGGGGTTTTCCATTTTGAGTTTTTGGGGTTTTAGGGGTTCCCCATTTCAGATTTTTGGTGTTTTGGGGTTTTGGAGGTTCCCCATTTTGGATTTTTTTTGGTTTTTGGGGTTTTTGGCACAGGGCACGGCGGGCAGCGAGGTCACGGCCACCCAGGCCCCAGTTTGGGATCCATTTTGGGGTTTTTGGGGTTTTTGGGGTTCCCATTTCAGATTTTTGGGGTTTTGGGGTTCCTCATTTCAGATTTTTGGGGTTTTTGGGGTTTTTGGGGTTCCTTATTTCGGATTTTTGGGATTTTTTGGCACAGGGCACGGCGGGCAGCGAGGTCACGGCCACCCAGGCCCCAGTTTGGGATCCGTTTTGGGGTTTTTGGGGTTTTGGGGTTCCCATTTCAGATTTTTGGTGTTTTTGGGGTTTTGGGGTTCCCCATTTCGGATTTTTGGGGTTTTTGGGGTTCCCATTTCAGATTTTTGGTGTTTTTGGGGTTTTGGGGTTCCCCATTTCGGATTTTTGGGGTTTTTGGGGTTCCCATTTCAGATTTTTGGTGTTTTGGGGTTTTGAGGTTCCCCATTTCAGATTTTTGGGGTTTTTGGCACAGGGCACGGCGGGCAGCGAGGTCACGGCCACCCAGGCCATGTCCACCCTGGTCACCCACGTGGAGCCCGTCAAGTTCAAATCCTTCCGAGGCTGCGCGAGGGTGAGCAGCAGGGCTGGGAATTTGGGGATTTTGGGGGATTTGGGGGGATTTTGGGGGATTTGGGGGAATTGGGGGATTTGGGGGGATTTTGGGGGAATTTGGGGGATTTGGGGGGATTTGGGAGGATCTGGGGGGATTTGGGGGATTTGGGAGGATTTTGGGGGATTTGGGGGGATTTGGGGGATTTGGAAGGATCTGGGGGGATTTGGGGGGGATTTTAAGGAATTTGGGAGGATTTGGGGGATTTTGGGGGGATTTGGGGGATTTTGGGGGATTTGGGAGGATCTGGGGGATTTTGGGGGAATTTGGGGGATTTGGGAGGATCTGGGGGGATTTGGGGGGGATTTTAAGGGAATTTGGGAGGATTTTGGGGGAATTTTGGGGGATTTTGGGGGATTTGGCGGGATTTTGGGGGGATTTTGGGGGTCCTGGGACAGATCTCCAGGTAATTTTGGGCTGCACGTGGGGGCTTGGAGCAGATTTTGGGTTGATTTTGGGAGTTTTGGGGGTCGGTTTTGAGGGTCTGGGGTGGATTTGGGGAATTTTGGTGTTTTGGGGATGATTTGGGGCTTGGGGTTAATCCCAGGTGAATTTGAGGATTTTGGGGCAAATTTTGAGTATTTTGGGGCAAATTTTGTGGATTTTGGGGTGAGCTTTGTGGATTTTGGGGTGAATTTTGGGATTTTGGGGGTGAATTTTGGGATTTTGGGGTGAATTTTGGGGTGAACTTTGTGGATTTTTGGGGTGAACTTTGTGGATTTGGGGGTGAATTTGGGGGTTTTGGGGTGAATTTTCGGGTGAACTTTGTGGATTTTGAGGTGAATTTTGGGTTTTGGGGTGAATTTTGAGGATTTTGTGGATTTTGGGGTGAATTTTGGGATTTCGGGGGTGAATTTTGGGGTGAATTTTGTGGATTTTGGGGGTGAATTTTGGGATTTTGGGGTGAACTTTGGGGATTTGGGGGTGAACGTTGGGATTTTGGGGTGAGCTTTGTGGATTTTGGGGTGAACTTTGTGGATTTTGAGGTGAATTTTTGGGATTTTGGGGTGAATTTTGTGGATTTTGGGGTGAAATTTGAGGATTTTGTGGCTTTTGGGGTGAAATTTGGGATTTTGGGGTGAATTTTGGGATTTGGGGCCCCCAGAGCGCAACAGGAGCTTCGAGATGTCGTGGATTACGGGAGACGAAGGGGCTGGAGCAGCTCACCAAGAGCCCCCTGGAGTTCGTCGAGTATCCCAGATCCGGGAATCTGGGGAATTTTGGGGAATTTTGGGGAATTTTGGGGAATTTTGGGGCATTTTGGGGCTTTTGGGGCATTTTGGGGCATTTGGGGGTTTTTTGGGAGGGATTTGGGGCTTTCGGGGGATTTTGAGGCTCAGTGTAGGAGGTTTTGAGGTTCCCAGGAGCATTTCAGGGGAGCTCAGGTGTGCTCAGGTGTGCTCAGGTGAGCCCAGGTGAGTTCTGGGCTGGATTCAGGAAGATTTGAGGCTCCCAGGTGAGGTTTGAGTGGATTTGGGGGTGGATTTTGGGGATTTTGAGGTGCCCAGGTGAGCCCAGGTGAGCCCAGGTGAGCTCTGGGCTGGGTTCAGGTGCATTTCAAGCTCTCAGGTGTGGTTTAAATGGATTTTGGGGTGGATTTTTTTGGTTTTTGGGTGGATTTGGGGTGCCCAGGTGTGGCCAGGTGAGCCCTTGTGGCGCTAGGTACAACAAGCGGCAGCTGAGCCAGGTGTGAGTGGGGTGGGGTTTGGGATTTTGGGTGGGTTTTGGGATTTTGGGTGGATTTTGGGGTGGATTTTGGGGTTTTTGGGTGGATTTGGGGTGCCCAGGTGAGCCCAGGTGAGCCCTTGACGGCGCAGGTACAACAAGCGCCACTGAGCCAGGTGTGAGTGGGGTGGGGTTTGGGATTTGGGGTGGATTTTGGGATTTTGGGTGGATTTTGGGGTGGATTTTTGGGTGGATTTTGGGTTTTTGGGGTGCCCAGGTGTGCCAGGTGAGCCCTTGACGCGCAGGTACAACAAGCGGCAGCTGAGCCAGGTGTGAGTGGGGTGGGGTTTTGGGATTTGGGGTGGGTTTTGGATCGATTGTGGGTTTTTCTGGGTGGATTTTTGGGGTGGATTTGGGGTTTTTGGGGCCCAGGTGTGGCCAGGTGAGCCCTTGACGGCGCAGGTACAACAAGCGGCAGCTGAGCCAGGTGTGAGTGGGGTGGGGTTTGGGATTTTGGGTGGGTTTTCAGGGTTTCTGGGTGGATTTTGGGGTGGATTTGGGGTTTTTGGGTGGGTTTTGGGGTGCCCAGGTGAGCCAGGTGAGCCCTTGACGCGCAGGTACAACAAGCGGCAGCTGAGCCGCGTTTACCCCAAGGGCACCCGCGTGGACTCGTCCAACTTCCACCCGCAGCTCTTCTGGAACGCCGGCGTGCAGATGGCAGCTCTCAACTTCCAGAGCCTGGGTGAGTGCACCTGGGGCACCTGGGGGCACCTGGGCGCACCTGGGGGCACCTGGGGGCACCTGGGATACACCTGGGGGCACCTGGGGGCACCTGGGATACACCTGGGGGCACCTGGGATACACCTGGGATACACCTGGGATACACCTGGGACACACCTGGGACACACCTGGGACACACCTGGGCACACCTGGGGCACCTGGGGGCACCTGGGACACACCTGGGCACACCTGGGGGCACCTGGGATACACCTGGGGGCACCTGGGATACACCTGGGACACACCTGGGCACACCTGGGCTCACCGGGGGCACCTGGGACACACCTGGGACACACCTGGGATACACCTGGGCACACCTGGGGCACCTGGGGCGCACCTGGGGGCACCTGGGGCACACCTGGACACACCTGGGGGCACCTGGGGGCACCTGGGCACACCTGGGATACACCTGGGATACACCTGGGGGCACCTGGGATACACCTATGACACAGCTGGGGCGCACCTGGGCACCCCAAAACACACCTGGGCACACCTGTCATACCTGTCCATGTCTCACCTATCTCTCACCTGTCCCAGACGTGCCCCTGCAGCTGAACCTGGGGCTGTCACTGTCCATATCCCACCTGTCCCATACCTGTCCCACCTGTGTCACCTGTCTCACCTGTCCCAGACATGCCCGTGCAGCTGAACCTGGGGCTGTCTCACCTGTCCCATACCTGTCACATCTGTCCATATCTCACCTGTCTCACCTGTCCCACCTGTCTCACCTGTCCCATACCTGTGTCCCACCTGTCCCAGAGCGTGCCCCTGCAGCTGAACCTGCAGCTGAACCTGGGGCTGTCACACCTGTCTCACCTGTCTCACCTGTCCCAGACGTGCCCCTGCAGCTGAACCTGGGGCTGTCTCACCTGTGACACACCTGTCTCACCTGTCCCACCTGTCTCACCTGTCCCAGACGTGCCTCTGCAGCTGAACCTGGGGCTGTCTCACCTGTCCATATCTCACCTGTCTCACCTGTCCCATTCCTGTCTCACCTATCTCACCTGTCCCGTACCTGTCTCACCTGTCCCACCTGTCTCACCTGTCTCACCTGTCCCATACCTGTCTCACCTGTCTCACCTGTCTCACCTGTCTCACCTGTCTCACCTGTCCCATACCTGTCTCACCTGTCTCACCTGTCTCACCTGTCCCAGACGTGCCCCTGCAGCTGAACCTGGGGCTGTCTCACCTGTCCATGTCTCACCTGTGACACACCTGTCTCACCTGTCTCCACCTGTCCCAGACGTGCCCCTGCAGCTGAACCTGGGGCTCTTCGAGGCCAACGCCGGCGCCGGGTTCCTGCTCAAGCCGGAGCCGCTGCGGCGCCAGCGACAAAACCTTCGACCCGTTCGTGGAGGAGCGGCTGGACGGGATCGTGGCCAACACCCTGCGGGTGCAGGTGAGCCAAAACACACCTGGGGAGCCAAAACACACCTGGGGAGCCAAAAATACACCTGGGGAACCCAGAAACCCCAAAAACTGCACAAAAACTGCCCCAAAACTACCAAAACCTGCCCCAAAACCCCAAACCGGGGCTGGACGGGATCGTGGCCAACACCCTGCGGGTGCAGGTGAGGCAGGAGCACACCTGGGGAGCCAAAACACACCTGGGGAGCCAAAAATACACCTGGGGAACCCCAAAAACCCAAAAACCTGCCCCAAAACTACCAAAACCTGCCCCAAAACTCCAAACCAGGGCTGGACAGGATCGTGGCCAACACCCTGCGGGTGCAGGTGAGCCCAAAACACACCTGGGGAGCCAAAACACACCTGGGGAATCAAAAATTCACCTGGGGAACCCCAAAACCCAAAAACCTGCCCCAAAACTACCAAAACCTGCCCCAAAACTCCAAACCAGGGCTGGACAGGATCGTGGCCAACACCCTGCGGGTGCAGGTGAGGCAGGAGCACACCTGGGGAGCCAAAAATACACCTGGGGAGCCAAAAATACACCTGGGGAGCCAAAACACACCTGGGGATCCAAAATCACACCTGGGGAATCAAAAACCACAGAAAACAGCCCCAAAACCTGCCCCAAAAACTGCCCCAAAAATCCAAACCCCCGGGGCTGGACGGGATCGTGGCCAACACCCTGCGGGTGCAGGTGAGGCAGGAGCACACCTGGGGAGCCAAAACACACCTGGGGAGCCAAAACACACCTGGGGAGCCAAAATCACACCTGGGGAACCCAGAAACCCCAAAAACCCCAAAAACCCAAACCAGGGCTGGACGGGATCGTGGCCAACACCCTGCGATTGCAGGTGAGCCAAAAATACACCTGGGGAGCCAAAACCACAGAAAACTGCCCCAAAACCTGCCCCAAAAACTGCCCCAAAACCCCAAACCGGGGCTGGACGGGATCGTGGCCACGCCCTGCGGGTGCAGGTGAGCCAGGAACCCCCAAAACATACCTGAGGTTTTTGGCTGTCCAGGTGCTCTCGGGTCATTCCTCTCTGATCGGCACTGCCGGGTTTGGGGCAGGTTTGGGGCGGTTTTGGTGCAGTTTAGGGGTGATTTTGGGGTTGTTTAGGGGTTATTTTTGGGTTATTTCGGGGTGATTTTGGGATTATTTTGGGGTTCCAGGTGCTGTCGGGCAGTTCCTGACCGGCGCCGCTCGCGGGTTTGGGGCGGGGTTTGGGTGCCCAGGTTCTGTTTTTGGGGATAATTTTGGGGTGATTTTTGGGTTTATTTTGGGATAATTTTTGGGTTATTTTGGGTTTATTTTGGCTGTCCAGGTTCTCTCGGGGCAGTTCCTGACCGAGCACCCTCCCGCGGGGTTTGGGGGCAGGGGTTTGGGGATCAGTTTTGGGTGCCCAGGTTCTGTTTTGGGGATTATCCTGGGGTGATTTTTGGGGTTGTTTAGGGGTTATTTTGGGGTTATTTTGGGGTGATTTTTGGGTTTATTCTGGCTGTTTTTGGGGTTCCAGGCTCTCTCGGGGCAGTTCCTGACCGAAGCGGCGCTTTCGCGGGTTTGGGGCAGGGTTTGGGGTCAGTTTGATGTTCCACAGCGGGGATTTTGGGATTTTGGGGATTTTGGGATTTTGGGGATTTTTGGGATTTTGGGGTTTTGGGGTCCCCCATTCCGATTTTGGGGTGATTTTGGCTGTTTTTGGCTGTCCAGGTGCTGTCGGGCAGTTCCTGACCGAGCGCCGCTGCGGGGTGTTCGTGGAGCTCGAGCTGTTCGGGCTCCCGGTGGACACGCGGCGGCGGCTGCGCACGCGCACGAGCCAGGGGCACGCGTTCAACCCGGTGTGGGAGGAGGAGCCCCTGGAACTGGGAAAGGTAACTGGGGAAACTGGGATGGACTGGGATGGACTGGGAACGCGTTCAACCCGGTGTGGGAGGAGGAGCCGCTGGAGCTGGGAAAGGTAACTGGGGAAACTGGGATGGACTGGGATGGACTGGGCACGCGTTCAACCCGGTGTGGGAGGAGGAGCCCCTGGAACTGGGAAAGGTAACTGGGATAAACTGGGATGGACTGGGATGGACTGGGAACGCATTCAACCCGGTGTGGGAGGAGGAGCCGCTGGAACTGGGAAAGGTAACTGGGGAAACTGGGATGGACTGGGATGGACTGGGAACGCGTTCAACCCGGTGTGGGAGGAGGAGCCGCTGGAACTGGGAAAGGTAACTGGGGAAACTGGGATGGACTGGGATGGACTGGGAGCAGCGTTCAACCCGGTGTGGGACGAGAGCCGCTGGAACTGGGAAAGGTAACTGGGGAAACTGGGATGGACTGGGATGGACTGGGATGGACTGGGAACGCGTTCAACCCGGGGTGTGGGACGAGGAGCCGCTGGAGCTGGGAAAGGTGACTGGGATAAACTGGGATAAACTGGGATAAACTGGGATGGACTGGGAACGCGTTCAACCTGGTGTGGGAGGAGGAGCCACTGGAGCTGGGAAAGGTAACTGGGGAAACTGGGATGGACTGGGATGGACTGGGATGGACTGGGAACGCCTTCAACCCGGTGTGGGAGGAGGAGCCGCTGGAACTGGGAAAAGGTAACTGGGGAAACTGGGATGGACTGGGATGGACTGGGATGGACTGGGAACGCCTTCAACCCGGTGTGGGAGGAGGAGCCGCTGGAACTGGGAAAGGTAACTGGGGAAACTGGGATGGACTGGGATGGACTGGGAACGCCTTCAACCCGGTGTGGGAGGAGGAGCCCCTGGAGCTGGGAAAGGTAACTGGGGAAACTGGGATGGACTGGGAACGCGTTCAACCCGGTGTGGGACGAGGAGCCGCTGGAACTGGGAAAGGTAACTGGGGAAACTGGGATGGACTGGGATGGACTGGGAACGCGTTCAACCCGGTGTGGGAGGAGGAGCCGCTGGAACTGGGAAAGGTAACTGGGGAAACTGGGATGGACTGGGATGGACTGGGAACGCGTTCAACCCGGTGTGGGAGGAGGAGCCGCTGGAACTGGGAAAGGTAACTGGGGAAACTGGGATGGACTGGGATGGACTGGGAACGCGTTCAACCCGGTGTGGGAGGAGGAGCCGCTGGAACTGGGGAAAGGTAACTGGGATAAACTGGGATGGACTGGGAACGCGTTCAACCCGGTGTGGGAGGAGGAGCCGCTGGAACTGGGAAAGGTAACTGGGATAAACTGGGATGGACTGGGAACGCGTTCAACCCGGTGTGGGAGGAGGAGCCCCTGGAACTGGGAAAGGTAACTGGGGAAACTGGGATAAACTGGGATGGACTGGGAACGCGTTCAACCCGGGGTGTGGGAGGAGGAGCCGCTGGAACTGGGAAAGGTAACTGGGGAAACTGGGATAAACTGGGATGGACTGGGAACGCGTTCAACCCGGTGTGGGAGGAGGAGCCCCTGGAACTGGGAAAGGTAACTGGGATAAACTGGGATGGACTGGGATGGACTGGGATGGACTGGGAACGCGTTCAACCCGGTGTGGGAGGAGGAGCCGCTGGAACTGGGAAAGGTAACTGGGAAACTGGGATGGACTGGGATGGACTGGGATGGACTGGGAACGCGTTCAACCCGGTGTGGGAGGAGGAGCCCCTGGAACTGGGAAAGGTAACTGGGGAAACTGGGATAAACTGGGATGGACTGGGAGCAGCGTTCAACCCGGTGTGGGAGGAGGAGCCGCTGGAACTGGGAAAGGTAACTGGGGAAACTGGGATGGACTGGGAGCAGCGTTCAACCCGGTGTGGGAGGAGGAGCCGCTGGAACTGGGAAAGGTAACTGGGGAAACTGGGATGGACTGGGATGGACTGGGATGGACTGGGAACGCCTTCAACCCGGTGTGGGAGGAGGAGCCGCTGGAACTGGGAAAGGTAACTGGGGAAACTGGGATGGACTGGGATGGACTGGGATGGACTGGGAACGCGTTCAACCCGGTGTGGGAGGAGGAGCCCCTGGAACTGGGAAAGGTAACTGGGGAAACTGGGATGGACTGGGATGGACTGGGAACGCGTTCAACCCGGTGTGGGAGGAGGAGCCGCTGGAACTGGGAAAGGTAACTGGGGAAACTGGGATAAACTGGGATGGACTGGGAACGCGTTCAACCCGGTGTGGGAGGAGGAGCCGCTGGAACTGGGAAAGGTAACTGGGGAAACTGGGATAAACTGGGATGGACTGGGAACGCGTTCAACCCGGTGTGGGAGGAGGAGCCGCTGGAACTGGGAAAGGTAACTGGGGAAACTGGGATAAACTGGGATGGACTGGGAACGCGTTCAACCCGGGGTGTGGGAGGAGGAGCCGCTGGAACTGGGAAAGGTAACTGGGATAAACTGGGATAAACTGGGATGGACTGGGAACGCGTTCAACCCGGTGTGGGAGGAGGAGCCGCTGGAGCTGGGAAAGGTAACTGGGATAAACTGGGATGGACTGGGATGGACTGGGATGGACTGGGATGGACTGGGATGGACTGGGAACGCGTTCAACCCGGTGTGGGAGGAGGAGCCGCTGGAGCTGGGAAAGGTAACTGGGGAAACTGGGATAAACTGGGATGGACTGGGAACGCGTTCAACCCGGTGTGGGAGGAGGAGCCGCTGGAGCTGGGAAAGGTAACTGGGATAAACTGGGATAAACTGGGATGGACTGGGATGGACTGGGATGGACTGGGAACGCGTTCAACCCGGTGTGGCAGGAGGAGCCGCTGGAACTGGGAAAGGTAACTGGGATAAACTGGGATGGACTGGGATGGACTGGGAACGCGTTCAACCCGGTGTGGGACGAGGAGCCCCTGGAGCTGGGAAAGGTAACTGGGAAACTGGGATGGACTGGGATGGACTGGGAACGCGTTCAACCCGGTGTGGGAGGAGGAGCCGCTGGAGCTGGGAAAGGTAACTGGGGAAACTGGGATAAACTGGGAGGAACAAACCCGGTGATTTTGGGGTGAGAAACGCAAATTTTAGAGACAGAAACGGCGCCTGGGTGTCCCTGGGGGATCTCAGGGTGTCCCCAGGTGTGCCCAGGTGTATCCCAGGTGCCCCCAGGTGTATCCCAGGTGTATCCCAGGTGTGCCCAGGTGTATCCCAGGTGTGCCCCAGGTGTATCCCAGGTGTGCCCAGGTGTGCCCAGGTCTATATCCCAGGTGTGCCCAGGTGTATCCCAGGTGTATCCCAGGTGTGCCCAGGTGTGCCCAGGTCTATATCCCAGGTGTGCCCAGGTGTATCCCAGGTCTATCCCAGGTCTATCCCAGGTCTATCCCAGGTGTGCCCAGGTCTATATCCCAGGTGTGCCCCAGGTGCCCCAGGTGTGTCCCAGGTCTGCCCCAGGTGTATACCAGGTGTGCCCAGGTTTATATCCCAGGTGCCCCAGGTGTCCCCAGGTGTATCCCAGGTGCCCCAGGTGTATCCCAGGTGTGCCCAGGTGTGCCCAGGTGCCCCAGGTGTATCCCAGGTGTGCCCAGGTGCCCCAGGTGCCCCAGGTGTATACCAGGTGTGCCCAGGTGCCCCAGGTGCCCCAGGTGTGCCCAGGTGCCCCAGGTGTGCCCAGGTGCCCCAGGTGCCCCAGGTGTGCCCAGGTGCCCCAGGTGCCCCAGGTGTGCCCAGGTGCCCCAGGTCTATCCCAGGTGCCCCCAGGTGTATCCCAGGTGTGCCCAGGTCTATCCCAGGTGTGCCCAGGTGTCCCCAGGTGTGCCCCAGGTGTATCCCAGGTCTATCCCAGGTGCCCCAGGTGCCCCAGGTGCCCCAGGTGCCCCAGGTGTGTCCCTCCCCAGGTGGTGCTCCCCGCTCTCGCCTCCCTCGCGAGCGTGGCCGCCTACGAGGAGGGCGGGCGGCTCCTGGGCCAGCGAGTGCTGCCGGTGGCGACGCTGCGCTCAGGTGAGACACGGCAGGTGGGACGGGTGGGACACGGCAGGTGGGACGGGTGGGACAGGGACAGGTGGGACAGGTGGGACAGGTGGGACAGGGACAGGTGAGACAGGGACAGGTGGGACAGGTGGGACAGGGACAGGTGGGACAGGTGGGACAGGTGGGACAGGTGGGACAGGGACAGGTGAGACAGGGACAGGTGGGACAGGTGGGACAGGGACAGGTGGGACAGGTGGGACAGGTGAAACCCGGCAGGTGGGACGGGTGGAACAGGTGGGACAGGTGAGAGCCGGCAGGTGGGACAGGTGGGGCAGGTGGGACAGGGACAGGTGGGACAGGTGGAACAGGTGGGACAGGTGTGGGACAGGTGAGGGGACAGGTGAGGGGAGGGGGTCAGGGGGTTCCTGGGGCTCCAGTGTCCCCCCGTGGTCACTTTGGGGCCCCGCCCTCCCCAGGTGTCACTCCCCGCCCCTCCCCCAGGTGTCACTCCCCGCCTCCCCCAGGTGTCACTACCTGCCCCTCCCCAGGTGTCACTCCCTGCCCCTCCCCCAGGTGTCACTCCCCGCCCCTCCCCCAGGTGTCACTCCCCGCCCCTCCCCCAGGTGTCACTCCCCGCCCCTCCCCCAGGCTATCACTACCTGCCGCTGCGCAGCGAGAGCAACCAGCCCCTGCTGCTGCCAGCGCTGCTGCTGCTCACCTGGGCAGGTGACCACGTGCCCGAGGGGCACCGAGGTAACGCCTGGGACACACCTGGGGGGAGCAAACACACCTGGGGGGAGCAAACACACCTGGGGGGAGCAAACACACCTGGGGGGAACAAACACACCTGGGGGAGCAAACACACCTGGGGGGCTGGGACACACCTGGGGGGAGCAAACACACCTGGGGTGGGGCTGGGACACACCTGGAACACACCTGGGGGTACAAACACATCTGGGGGGCTGGGACACACCTGGGACACACCTGGGGGGGCTGGGACACACCTGGGGGGAGCAAACACACCTGGGGGGGCTGGGACACACCTGGGGGGAACAAACACACCTGGGGACATTGGGGACACCTGGGACACACCTGGGGGTACAAACACACCTGGGGACACCTGGGGACCCAAAAACACCCGGGGGGTTTTGGGGGTTTCCGTTTCTGGGGTGTCCCCGAGGGGGTTCCCCCATTTTGGGGATTTTCCTTCAATTTTTGGGGTTTTTCTCCATTTTGGGGATTTTTCCCCCCAATTTCGGGGGGGTTTCTCTGCTGAATTTTGGGGGTTTCTCCCCCCGTTTTTGGGGGGTTTTTCTCCCCATTTTTGTGGAGTTTCTCCCCATTTTGGGGGGGTTCTCCCATTTTGGGGATCCACCCCATTTCGGGGTCCCTGACCCGTTTTTGGGGGTCCCTGACCCGTTTTTGGGGTCCCTGACTCCATTTTTGGACTCCCTGACCCGTTTTTGGGGGTCCCTGACCCGTTTTTGGACTCCCCTGACCCGCTTTTTGGGGTCCCTGACCCGTTTTTGGGCTCCCTGACCCATTTTTGGGGTCCCTGACTCCATTTTTTGGGCTCCCTGACCCGTTTTCGGGGTCCCTGACCCGTTTTGGGGGTCCCTGACTCCATTTTGGACTCCTGACCCGTTTTTGGGGTCCCTGACCCATTTTCGGGGTCCCTGACCCGTTCGGGGTCCCAGACTACGCCGAGGCGCTGACCAACCCGATCCGGCACCAGTCGCTGCTCGAGCGGCGCCAGCGGCGCTGCGGGCGCTGCTGGGGGACCCCGAGGTGCGCCCCCCGAAAATCGGGGGGACCCAAAATCCGGGGGACCAAAATCCGGGGGTGCCCAAAATCCGGGGGACCCAAAATCTGGGGGTCCAAAGTGCGGGGGACCCAAAATCCGGGGGGTCGCAAATCCGGGGGACCCAAATCGGGGGTCCCAAAATCGGGGGACCTAAATCCGGGGGACCCAAATCCGGGGGACCCAAAATCGGGGGACCCAAATCCGGAGGGACCCAAAATCGGAGGGACCCAAAAATCGGGGGTCCCAAATTCGGGGCGGGGTGTCCCAAAATGCGGGGGTCCCAAAATCGGGGGGGGGCTGGGAGGGAATTCAGGGGAAATTCGGGAGTTTGGGGGGGTTTGGGGGGGAATTTGGGGGGGTTTGGGGGGTCCTGGGGAATTTGGGGAAGCCCGGAGGGAATTTGGGGGTTCCCAAAATTTTTGGGGGGTCCCTGGGGGGTTCTGAGCGAGGGGCTCGGGGAGAATTTTGGGGTGTTCTGAGAGGGTTTGGGGGGATTTGGGGGATTTTGGGGTTTCCAGGGGGATTTTGGGGTTTCCAGGTGAATTTGGGGCGCCCCAGGTGAATTTTGGGGAGCCCCAGGTGAATTTTGGGGCGCCCCGGCCGTTTTTGGGGTGCCCTGACCTCCCTCTCCCCCAGGACGCCCCCGAGAGGCCCCGGCAGAGTTCGGGGGCTCCCGGGATTTGGGGGTCCCGCCCTCCCCCGAGCCCCGCGCCCCTCCCCCCCCCGGCCCCGCCCCCGCCCCCGGCCCAGGTAAGTGGGGGGAGGGCGGGGCACCCTAGATTTTGGGGGGTTCCCCAAATTTCGCTGATTTCGGGTCCTTCCCCCAGGGCAGCGCAGCGACCTCATCGCCTCCGTGCTGACAGGTGACCCCGAAACGGGACTCCCAAACCCCCAAAAACGGGACCCCAAAGCCCCAAAAAACCGGGTGGGGTCCCCAAATCCCCCAAATCTGAGACCCCAAAGCCCCCAAAAACCGGGGGGCCCCAAATCCTCCCAAAACGGGGCCCCAAATCCCCAAAATCTGAGACCCCAAAGCCCCCAAAAACGGGACTCCCAAAGCCCCCCCAAAAACGTAGGGGGTCCCCAAATCCTCCCCAAATCAGAGAGCCCCAAATCCCCCAAAAACCAGGGGTCCCAAATCCCCCGGGCTCACCTAAGGCCAGGTGTGAGCCCCGATTTTGGTTTTTGGGGCTCCCTGGGGCCCGGGCGGGATTTGGGGTGATTTGGGTGATTTTTGGGGTGATTTTGGGCGGTTTTGGGGTGATTTTGGCTCATTTTGGGAGATTTTGGGAGGTTTTGGGGTGATTTTGGCCGATTCTGGGGTGATTTCGGCTAATTCT
Source organism: Luscinia luscinia (assembly GCA_034336685.1). NCBI lineage: Eukaryota > Metazoa > Chordata > Aves > Passeriformes > Muscicapidae > Luscinia > Luscinia luscinia. The sequence continues at coordinate 48,985 of JAKWBO010000200.1, read as the reverse complement.
GGGCTGATTTTGGCTGGTTTTGGGCTGTTTTTTTCTGATTTCCGGCGGGTTTTGGCCGTTTTTGGCCGATTTCGGGCGGGTTTTTGACCGATTTTGGCTGATTTCGGGCGGGTTTTGGGCCATTTTTGGCTAATTTCGGGCGGTTTTTGGCCGGTTTCGGGCGGTTTTTGGGCCATTTTTGGCTAATTTCGGGCGGGTTTTGGCCGATTTTGGCTGATTTCGGGCCGGTTTTGGCTCATTTCGGGCCGTTTTTGGGCCGTTTTTGGCCGGTTTCGGACGGTTTTTGGCCGATTTCGGGCGGGTTTTGGCCGATTTTGGCTGATTTCGGACGGTTTTCGGGCGGTTTTTGGCCGATATTGGGCCGATTTTGGCTGATTTCGGGCGGTTTCAGGGCGGTTTTGGCCGATTTTGGCTGATTTCGGGCGGTTTTGGCTGATTTCGGGCGGGTTTTGGCTGATTTCGGGCGGGTTTTGGCCGTTTTTGGCCGATTTCGGGCGGTTTTTGGCCGATTTTGGCTGATTTCGGGCCGTTTTTGGCCGATTTTGGCTGATTTCGGGCCGGTTTTGGCCGGTTTTGGCTGATTTCGGGCCGGTTTTCGGGGCCATTTTGGCTGATTTCGGGCGGTTTTGGCCGATTTTGGCTGATTTCGGGCCGTTTTTGGCCGATTTTGGCTGATTTCGGGCCGTTTTTGGCCGATTTTGGCTGATTTCGGGCCGGTTTTCGGGCCATTTTTGGCTGATTTCGGGCGGTTTTTGGCTGATTGCGGGCGGGTTTTGGCCGTTTTTGGCTGATTTCGGGCGGTTTTTGGCTGATTTCGGGCCGGTTTTGGGCCGATTTTGGCTGATTTCGGGCCGGTTTTGGCCGATTTCGGGCGCAGAGGTGTCCCCGAGCCGCTGGAGACGCTCCGGCAGCACCGCGGGTTCCTGAAGCTGCTGCAGCGGCAGCGCCGCGACCTGGAGCGGCTGCGGAAGAAACACCTGCGGCGGCTGCTGCACCTGCACCGGCACAGGTGAGCCAAAACAGCCAAAAACTGCCCCAAAACTGCCCCAAAAACACCTGCGGCGGCTGCTGCACCTGCACCGGCACAGGTGAGCCAAAAACAGCCCCAAAACATCCCAAAACATCCCAAAAATATCCCAAAACACCTGAGGCGGCTGCTGCACCTGCACCGGCACAGGTGAGCCAAAAACAGCCCCAAAATATCCCAAAAATATCCCAAAAACACCTGAGGCGGCTGCTGCACCTGCACCGGCACAGGTGAGCCAAAACCAGCCCCAAAATATCCCAAAAACTGCCCCAAAAACACCTGAGGAGGCTGCTGCACCTGCACCGGCACAGGTGAGCCAAAACAGCCCCAAAACATCCCAAAAAATATCCCAAAAACACCTGAGGAGGCTGCTGCACCTGCACCGGCACAGGTGAGCCAAAAACAGCCCCAAAATATCCCAAAAACTGCCCCAAAAACACCTGAGGCGGCTGCTGCACCTGCACCGGCACAGGTGAGCCAAAAACACACCCAAAATATCCCAAAATATCCCAAAATCCCATTTTGGGGTTTCCCGAATTTTTGGAATTTCCCCGAATTTTGGGGTTTTCAGGTTTGGGGATTTTGGGATTTCTGGGATTTTGGAGTTTCCCCGAATTTTGGGATTTCTCTGAATTTTGTGCTTTCCCCGATTTCGGGGTTCCCCTGATTTTGGGGTTTCCCTGATTTTGGGTTTTTTCTGATTTTGGGGTTTCTCTGGATTTTGTTTTTTGTGCTTTCCCCGATTTCAGGTTTCCCCGGTTTTGGGTTTCCCCGATTTTGGGTTCCCCAATTTCGGGGTTTCCCCCATTTCGGGGTTCCCCATTTCGGGGTTCCCCCATTTCGGGTTCCCCGATTTTGGGTCCCTGATTTTGGGTTTCCCCGGTTTTGGGTTCCCCTGAATTTCGGGGTTCCCCTGAATTTCGGGGTTTCCCCATTTCGGGTTTCCCCGATTTTGGGTTCCCCAATTTTGGGGTTCCCCGATTTTGGGGTTCCCCGATTTTGGGGTTCCCCTGATTTTGAGGTTTCCCCGGTTTTGGGTTCCCCCATTTCGGGGTTCCCCGATTTTGGGGTTCCCCGATTTTGGGTTCCCCAATTCTGGGGTTCCCTGAATTTCGGGGTTCCCCAATTTTGGGTTCCCCGATTTTGGGTTCCCCGATTTCGGGGTTTCCCATTTTGGGTTTCCCCATTTCGGGGTTTCCCATTTTGGGTCCCCCGATTTTGGAGTTCCCCAATTTTGGGGTTCCTGATTTTGGGTCCCGGCCCCGCCCCAGCGCCGAGGGGCGGCGCCGCTGCTGCGGCTGCGGGAGGAGCAGAAACAGCTGGAACTGGGCCGGAGACGGGAGCAGCTGCGGGAGGTACTGGGAGCACTGGGAGGGACTGGGAGGGACTGGGAGGGACTGGGGGAACTGGGCCGGAGACGGGAGCAGCTGCGGGAGGTACTGGGAGCACTGGGAGGGACTGGGAGGGACTGGGAGGGACTGGGGGAACTGGGCCGGAGACGGGAGCAGCTGCGGGAGGTACTGGGGGCACTGGGAGGACTGGGAGGGACTGGGGGGACTGGGAGAGGGAATGGGAGGACTGGGATGGACTGGGGGAACTGGGCCGGAGACGGAGCAGCTGCGGGAGGTACTGGGAGGGACTGGGGGAACTGGGGGGACTGGGAGGGACTGGGAGGGACTGGGAGGGACTGGGAGGGACTGGGGGAACTGGGAGGGACTGGGGAACTGGGCCGGAGACGGGAGCAGCTGCGGGAGGTACTGGGGGCACTGGGAGGGACTGGGGGAACTGGGAGGGACTGGGAGAGGGAATGGGAGGGACTGGGGGAGACTGGAGGGAGCTGGGAGGGACTGGGAGGGAGCTGGGGGTACTGGGAGGGATTGGGGGACTGGGGGAACTGGGAGGGTCTGTACTGGTCTATACCACTCCACACTGGTCCATACTCGTTTATACTGGTCCATACCGGTCCGTACTGGTCCATACTGGTCCGTACTGGTCCATACTGGTCCATACTGGTCCGTACTGGTCCATACTGGTCCGCACTGGTGCAGGCCCAGCAGCGGCTGCAGGAGGTCGCTCTGGAGGCTCAGCAGGCCCAGCTCAGCGGCTGCGCCAGACCAGTGAGAGGTACTGGGGAACTGGGAGGGACTGGGAGGGACTGGGAGGGACTGGGAGGGACTGGGGGGACTGGGGGACTGGGGGCAAAAACCGGAGGGATTCAGGATGATTTTGGGTGATTTTGGGTTCATTTTGGATGATTTTGGGATGATTTTGGACTCATTTTGGGGTGAAATTGGGATAATTTTTGGGGTGATTTTTTTAGGTTCATTTTTGGGTGATTTTGGGGTGGGTTTGGGCTCATTTAGGGATGATTTCTGGGCTCATTTAGGAGGATTTTGGGGTGATTTTGGGGTGATTTTGAGGTGATTCTGGGTGATTTTGGCAGGATTTTTGGGGTGATTTTGGGCTCATTTTAGGATGATTTTGGGGTGATTTTTGGGGTGATTTTGGACTCACTTTGGGGTGATTTTGGGATGATTTTGGGTTTCTGGCCCCAGGAGAAGAAGGAGCTGCAGAAGATTCTGGAGCGGAGGCGCCACAGCAGCATCAGCGAGAGGGGGGGGGCGCCGCGGGGGTGCGGAATTGGGGGGATTCGGGGGATTTGGGGAGTTTGGGGGAATTTGGGGAGTTTGGGGGTCCTGGGGGTCCCTAAGGGGTTTTGGGGAAACTCTGGAATTTGGGGGCCCTGGGGTGGGTCTGGGTGTCCCTGGGTGTCCCGGGGTGAATTTGGGGTGAATTTTGGGGGTCCCGGGGTGATTTTGTGGTTTGGGGGTGTCTGGGGGGGTCAGGTTTTGGGGAGGGGTCTGGGGGTGCTGCCCTGCCCCCCAAAATCGTCCCTCCCCCAGGGAGCTGCCCGAGATCAACCGGCGCCACATCAACGAGTCGGTGACCTCGATCCGCAGGGTGAGCCCAAAACCGCCCAAAATCACCCCAAAAACACCCGAAAACACCCCAAAACCGCCCAAAATCACCCCAAACCGCCCCAAAACTGCCAAAACTGTCAAAACCGCCCGAAAACACCCCGAAAACACCCCAAAACCAGCCCAAAACCGCCCGAAATCACCCCAAAAACACCCCAAAACACCCGAAAACACCCCAAAACCAGCCCAAAACCGCCCAAAACTGCCGAAAATATCCCAAAACTGCTGAAAACACCCCGAAAATACCCCAAAAACACCCCAAAATCACCCCAAAAATACCCAAAACCAGCCCAAAATCACCCGAAAAACACTGAGCAGGTTTTGGGGTCCCTGACCCGTTTTTGGGGTCCCTGTACATTTTTGGGGTGCTGTTTTTGGGGGGCAGCTGGAGGAGGCGCAGTGGCTCTGTTCGGGGTCCCTGGCTGTTTTTGGGGTCCCTGATCCATTTTTGGGGTCCCTGATCCATTTTTGGGGTGCTGTTTTTGGGTTTTTTGGGGTGCAGCTGGAGGAGGCGCGAGCGGCGCCTTTGGGGGTCCCTGACCCGCTTTTGGGGTCCCTGATCCATTTTTGGGGTGCTGTTTTTTGGGTGCAGCTGGAGGAGGCGCAGTGGCTCTGTTCGGGGGTCCCTGATCCATTTTTGGGGTCCCTGATCCATTTTTGGGGTGCTGTTTTTGGGGTGCAGCTGGAGGAGGCGAGTGGCTCTGTTCGGGGGTCCCTGGCTGGTTTTGGAGTGCTGTTTTTGGGTTTTTTGGGGGCAGCTGGAGGAGGCGCGAGCGGCGCCGTTAAGGGGTCCCTGGCTGTTTTGGGGTCCCTGATCCATTTTTGGGGTCCCTGACCCGTTTTGGGGTGCTGTTTTTGGGGTGCAGCTGGAGGAGGCGCAGTGGCTCTGTTCGGGGGTCCCTGGCTGTTTTTGGGGTCCCTGACCCGCTTTTTGGGGTGCTGTTTTTGGGTTTTTGGGGTGCAGCTGGAGGACAGCAGCGGCGCCGGGAGCTGCGGCTGCGGGAGGAGCAGCGGGAGGTGCTGGAGCAGATCCGGGAGCAGGAGCCGCGGGTAGGGACCCCCAAAAACGGGGGGGACCCCAAAAACGGGGGACCTCAAAACGGGGGACTCCTTAAAACGGGGGACCCCAAAAGGGGGGGACCCCGAATGGGGGGACCCCAAAAACGGGGGACCCAAAAGGGGGACCTAAAACGGGGAACCCTAAAACGCGGGGGACCCCAAAAACGGGGACCTCAAAAACGGGGGACCCCAAAACAGCAGGGGGACTCCGAAAACGGGGGGACCCCAAAAACGGGGGGGACCCAAAAAGGTGGGGGACCCTGAAAACAACAGGGAGGGGGACCCCAAAAACGGGGGGACCCCAAAACGGGGGGACCCCAAAAACGGGGGGGACCCCGAAATGGGGAGGGGACCCCAAAAACGGGGGACCCCGAAATGGGGGATCCCAAACTCGGTGGGGGCCCAAACTCGGAGCTGGGCCCGGGTGGATTTGGGAGTTCCCAAAAGGATTTGGGGGATTTTGGGGTCCCGGTGGGTTTGGGGGGTTTTGGGGGATTTTTGGGGTTTTTTGGGGGGATTTGGGGGTCCCCGGTCCGGCTGATTTTGGGGTGCCCTCCCGCAGCTGCTGCAGGAGCTGGAACAGGAGCTGGGGGGCTCCCGGGGCCCCCCCCCGGGCGACTCCACCCCCTCTGACTGGGGGGACCCCAAAATCCGCCCCCCCTGCCGCGGGATTTGGGGTGCCCCGAATTTGGGGGGGGGGGGGGAGCCTTGGTGCCTTTTGGGGAATTTTGAGTTCCCCCCCCCCCAATTTTGGGGGTCCCAGTGATTTGGAATCCCCGGAGTTGGGGTGGGGAGGGAATCTCTTAGGGCTCCCCCAAAATTTGGGGACCACCCCCAAATTTCCGAGACCACTAAACTTGGGGGGGAGGTCCTCCCCCACCCGCCCCCCCAAATTTTGGGGTTTGGGGGTCGCTGCCTCACGACACTAAAATCACTCCTGGCCACGCCCCCAATCTGGGGAGGATCCCCAAAAATCCCCCAAATTTGGGGCGGCTCCTCCTCCCAAGGGCTGTTTTTAACCCCTCCCTCCCGGATTTTGGGGGTGGGGAGGGGCTCCTGCCTGTCCTGCTCTGCTGTTGGGACCCTCCCGAAATTGGGGGGACACCCTCCCTGAAATTGGGGCCCCCCTCTCTTTGTACAATAAGAGTCTTTTATTCTTCTATGGAGACGCCTCTTTCGGGGGGTTTGGGGTTTTGGGGGGGTTGGGGGATTTTGGGGGGATTTTGGGGGATTTTTGGGGGGTTTTGGGCGGGTTTTTTGGGGTTTTGGGGATTTTTGGGTGAATCACGTGGGGGCCCGGGTCGCAGACAGGCACCCCGGAGGACAGCCCGGGGTCCTTCCTTTCCCGCCATTTTCGGCGCCATCTTTGGAAGGTCAGCGCGCGGCGCGGCTTGGCCGCTCATCTTGGGCGTGGCTCCGCCCCTCGCCGCCGCCATCTTTCCCCGATTCTGGGCGGGTTCCTCCTTTTCTCCGCCCCCGCCCCATTCTAAGGGGGAGGGTCTCATTCTAGCGCCCCCTCTTCAATTTTGGGGGTCCCCTGATGCAACCCAACCGCCAAAAAAACCCCAAAACCTCATTTTTCTACAAAAATGCAAATTTTTATTGCGCCCCCCCGCCCCCCTTTCCCTGCAGGATTTTGGGGACCCCCGGCCCAAAATGAGATTTTTTTTGGGGGGGGGGGTCCAGGTCGCGGGGGATCAGGGCGGGGGGGCGGGGGGAGGGGCGGCGCCCCCACCAGGCCCGGAGGGTCTCGCGCCAGCCCCTCCCCACGAGGGGGACCCCCCGACACTGCGGGGCCGCGGCAGCACCTGGGGGAGGGGACAGGTGGGGATGGGTCACCTGGGGGCGCCGGGGTCAGCGACCCCCCAGCGTCACCCCAGCGTCCCCTCAGGCTCCTCCCCCTCCCACTCGCGCACCCCCAGGTGTGTCCCCAATCCCCCAGGTGTGCCCAGGTCTACCCTAGGTTTGTCCAGGTGTGTCCCAAATCCCCCGAGGTGTTCCCTGGTGTGTCAGTGATCCCCCCAGGTGTGCCCAGGTGTGTCCGTAATGTCCCCAGGTGTGTCCCTAATGTCCCAAGGTGTGTCCCAGATGTGTCCCCGATCCCCCAGGTGTGCTGTGCCTGACCCCAGGTGTGTCCCAGGTGTGTCCCAGGTGTGTCCCCGATCCCCCAGGTGTGCTGTGCCTGACCCCAGGTGTGTCCCAGGTGTGTCCCAGGTGTGTCCCCGATCCCCCAGGTGTGTCCCCGATCCCCAAGGTGTGCCCCAGGTGTGTCCCCGATCCCCCAGGTGTGTCCCCGATCCCCCAGGTGTGTCCCCGATCCCCCAGGTGTGTCCCAGGTGTGTCCCCCGATCCCCCAGGTGTGCTGTGCCTGTCCCCAGGTGTGTCCCCGATGCCCCAGGTGTGCCCCCCGGCCCAGGTGTCGTTACCTGCAGCTGGAACTCGTCGCTCATCCTGCGCAGTCTCCTCCCGTACCTGTGTCCCCAATGTCCCCTGTGCCCCAGGTGTGTCCCTAATGTCCCCAGGTGTGTCCAGGTGTGCCCAGGTGTGCCCTCAATGTCCCCAGGTGTACCCTAGGTTTGTCCAGGTGTGTCCCAAATCCCCCGAGGTGTTCCCTGGTGTGTCAGTGATCCCCCCAGGTGTGCCCAGGTGTGTCCGTAATGTCCCCAGGTGTGTCCCTAATGTCCCAAGGTGTGTCCCAGATGTGTCCCCGATCCCCCAGGTGTGCTGTGCCTGACCCCAGGTGTGTCCCAGGTGTGTCCCAGGTGTGTCCCCGATCCCCAGGTGTGCTGTGCCTGACCCCAGGTGTGTCCCAGGTGTGTCCCAGGTGTGTCCCCGATGCCCCAGGTGTGTCCCCGATGCCCCAGGTGTGTCCCAGGTGTGTCCCCGATCCCCAGGTGTGCTGTACCTGTCCCCAAGGTGTGCCCCAGGTGTGTCCCCCATCCCCCAGGTGTGTCCCCGATCCCCCAGGTGTGCCCCCCGGCCCAGGTGCGTTACCTGCAGCTGGAACTCGTCAGCTCATCCTGCGCAGTCTCCTCCCGTAGCGCTGCGCTTCGCCCACAGCACGGGCGGGGCCGAGCGGGAGCGGCCGCCAAGGGCGCTGGGGGTCCCCGGCCCCGCCCCGGCCCCGCCCCGGCCCCGCCCCGCTCCGAGCCCAGCCGGGCGCGCGCCTCTGGGGGGAGGGGGCGGAGTCAGGGACCCGAAACGGGAGGGGGACCCCAAAAGTGGGGGGTCCCAAAAACGGGGAGGGAGGGGAGGGTGAGACACGCCCCCTCCCCAGCCCAGCTCCCCCCGTGGGGGAGATTTTTGGGGTCTCTCACCTGGGGAGGGGTCCCGGGCTGGCTGGGGCGGGGGAGCCCCCAGGGCGAGGGGGAGGGGCAGGGGTCCTCGGGGGTCTCGTCCAGGCGGAACATCCTCAGGACATGGCGGGGCTGGGGAGCGGGGCGGGGGTCAGGGACCCGGATCGGGACCCAGGGACCCCAAAATCCCCAGGGACCCCCAAAATCCCCAGGGACCCCCCAAAATCCCCCAGAGACCCCCCAAAATCCCCAGAGAACCCAAAATCCACCCAGAGACCCCAAAATCCCCCAGAGACCCCCAAAATCCACCCAGAGACCCCAAAATCCCCAGGGACCCCCAAAATCCCCAGAGAACCCAAAATCCACCCAGAGACCCCAAAATCCCCCCAGAGACCCCCCAAAACCCACCCAGAGACCCCCAAAATCCCCAGGGACCCCCCAAAATCCCCCAGAGACCCCCCAAAATCCCCCAGAGACCCCAAAATACACCCCCAAAACCCCCAGAGACCCCAAAATCCCCCAGAGACCCCCAAAATCCACCCAGAGATCCCAAAATCCCCAGAGACCCCCCCAAACCCCCCCGAGACCCCGACACCCAGCCCAAAATCCCCCCGAGACCCCAGCCCGACCCCAGAGACCCCGAACCAGCCCCGGACCCCGAATCCCCTCCCCCAATTAGGACCCCCGATAATTAGCAGCCCCTCCCCCAGTTAATGACCCCAATCTTTGCCCCGCCCCCCGTGACCTTTGGCACCCGGAAGTGCCCCCCGCCCCGGGACACCCCAAAACCGCCCCCCCAGCCCCAGGGCACCCCAAAACTATCGGGGACCCCCCAAAAACAGAGACCCCCCAGCGCCCCCAAAATGGGGCACCCCAAAACCGCCCCTCCCCACGGCCGGGGTGACCCCAAACCGCCCCTCCTCCTCGGGCACCCCTAAACCGCCCGGACCCCTGAGCCCCCCAAAACCTGCGGCCCCCCCAAACCCGCGCCCCCCGCCAGGAGGGGGTCCCCAAACCCCTCCCCCCGGGGACACCCCAAACCCGACCCTGCCCCCCAGGAGCGGCGGCCCTCCCTCCGCCCCAAACCCGCCTGCCCGCCCCTCCCCCGCGCCCCCTCGTGCCGCCCCCCCGGGGATCCCCCGACCCCTCCCCCCCGGGGACCCCCAAACCCGCCCCTCCCCCCAGACCTGCTCTGCGCCGCGCTCGGCCCGGCCGCGTCAGCCGCGAGATTGGCAGCGCCGCCGGCCAATCAGCGCCGGGGCTCCTGACGTCACCGCCCGGCCCTGCCCCGGCCCTGCCCCGCACCGCCCCGTGGGCGGGGCCGCGGCCAAGATGGCGGCGGGGCCGAGGGGCGGAGCCACCGAGCGGCGGGAGGGGCAAAAAAACCGAAATAGCGCCCAAAAATCATCGCCCGCACCCCGAAACCACCCCGGCCCCCGGAACGGCCCCCGGCCCCCCAAATCCGCCCGCGCCCCACACCCCCCACAGCGCCCCCAGGGACCCCCAAAATCCCCAACCCCCCGCTCGGGGTCCCAAATGGAGCCGCCCGCCCCGGCAGCCCCGAAATCCCTCAGAAATCCCCCGAAATCCTCAGAAATCCCCCAAAATCCCACCCTGACCCCCAAAAGCGCCCCCAGGGACCCCCAAAGTCCCCACCCCCGAGGACCCCAAACCCGGCCCTCACCCCCCAGGGACCCCCAAATGCATCCCAACCCCCCGGAGCCCGAAATGGCTCCGCCTGCCCCCCCCCGCAGTCTGTGCCTCATGGAAAAGCCCCGGGGCTGCGCTGGGACCCGCCCAGTATCGACTGGGACCCGCCCAGTATCGACTGGGACCGGCCCAGTATCGACTGGGACCGCCTAGTATCCACTGGGACCCTCCCAGTATTGACTGGGACCCGCTCAGTATCCACTGGGACCCTCCCAGTATCCACCGGGACCGCCCAGTATCGACTGGGACCCGCCCAGTATCGACTGGGACCCTCCCAGTATCGACTGGGACCGGCCCAGTATCCACTGGGACCCGCCCAGTATCGACTGGGACCAGCCCAGTATCCACTGGGACCGCCTAGTATCGACTGGGACCCTCCCAGTATCCACTGGGACCCTCCCAGTATCGACTGGGACCGCCCAGTATCCACTGGGACCCGCCCAGTATCGACCGGGACCGCCCAGTATCCACCGGGACCGCCCAGTATTGATCGGGACCGGCCCAGTATCGACTGGGATCCTCCCAGTATTGACTGGAACCGGCCCAGTATCTGCTGGGACCCTCCCAGTATCGACGGGGAGCGACCTCGGCGCCCTTGGCCCGGCTGGGGGGACAGCGGTGGCACCAGTGACACCAGTACAGACACCAGTATAACCAGTATAACCCGTGACACCAGTATAACCAGCACGGCGACAGCGGTGGCACCAGTGACACCAGTACAGACTCCAGTATAACCAGTACAGACTCCAGTATAACCAGTACAGACACCAGTATAACCAGTATAACCCGTGACACCAGTATAACCAGCACAGGGACAGCGGGGACACAAGTGCCACCAGTACAGACACCAGTTTGACCAGTATAACCAGTATGACCAGTACAGCGACACCAGTGATACCAGTACACGGATCCCAGTGTCCCCCCCAGTCCATCCCAGTCCATCCCAGTCCATCCCAGTGGCCCCCCAGTCCATCCCAGTCCATCCCAGTTCCGTGGGATGGGGACAGAGGGGGAGGGGGATCACGTGATCCGGTGATGCGCTCGGGCCGCTATAAAGAGCCGGCACCGGATCGGGACCGGGCCGAACCGGATCGGGATCGGAACCGGCACCGGAACCGGCACCGGAACCGGCACCGGATCGGGACCGGAACCGGATCCGAACTGGACACCGGCACAACCCGGACTGGATCAGGAGCAGGAACTGGACCGGAACCGGACCAAGCCCCGGAGGTGGATTAGACCCGAACCGGGTCGGATCCGGATCTGGACTGGAACTGGATCGGATCCGGACCGGGACGGACCGGGACTGGATCAAAGACTGGGACTGGATCACGAACCGGATCCGGATTAGGCACCAGAACCGGATCAAGACCCGGGGGCGGATTTGACCAGAACCGGAGCAGGGACCGGAACCGGAACCGGAACCGGATCCGGATCCATCCCGAACCGGTCCGGACCGGACTCGGATCAATCCTGGAACCGGATCAGTGACCGGACCCGGATCGGGGACCAGAACCGGGCCGGGCTTGGATCAAAACGCGGCGCTGGATTAGAGCCGAACCGGAGCCGGCACCGGGGCGGGAGCGAGACCGGAGCCGGGCCCGGGCCGGGGGCTCGGGGGTCCCGGATGCGCGGGGGCCCCGCGGGGTCCCCGGTGCGGCCCCGCCCCCCGGCGGGTCCCGCGGGCCGGGGCGGCTCCGGGGGGCGCGGGGGCGGTCCCGGTGCCGGTGCCCCGGGAAGCTGCAGCTGCTCGAGCGCTTCTTCACCCCCGGGGCCCCCCGGGCTCGCCCCTCCCCTCCTCCTCCTCCCCCCTCCCCGCCTCCTCCTCCTCCTCCTCCTCCTCGGGGGGAGGGGCGCTACGGGCCCCCGCCCCCGCGACCCCCCGGGGTTCAGGGACCCCCGCGGCTCGGGGGGGCTGAGCCCGGGACCCCCGCGGGGGGGGGGGCGGGGAGGGCTGCGGCGGGCGCAGAGCCGGAGCCAGGAGGGGCTGGGGGCGGCGCGGGGGCGGGGGCGCAGCCCGCGGCGCGCGCGGTCGCTCGAGGCCGTGGGGGGGGCGCGGGGGGCGCGGGGGGGCGCGGGGGTCCCCGCTTCTCGCGGTTCCTGGACGAGCTGACCCGCAGCGTGCTGAGCCCGGCCGAGCTGCGCGCGCTGGGCTGGAGCCCCCAGGGACCCCCCAGGGACCCCCAGGGACCCCCAGGGACCCCCCGCAGCCCCCGCAGCCCCCAGCCCCAGCCCCCAGGACCCCCTGCAGCCCCCGCCTCCCCCGCCGCCGGCCTGGCTGCCGCAGGACCCCCGAGGAGGAGGAGGAGGAAGAGGAGGGACAGGTGCGGACACCTGGCGGCTTTTTGGGGGTGGGGGCTCACCTGTCCCAGGGGTCACACCTGTGTCAGGGGGGTCACACCTGTCCCGGGGGTCACACCTGTCCCGGGGGTCACACCTGTGTCGGGGGGTCACACCTGTCCCGGGGGGGTCACACCTGTGTCAGGGGGTCACACCTGTGTCAGGGGGTCACACCTGTCCCGGGGGTCACACCTGTGTCAGGGGTCACACCTGTCCCGGGGGGGGTCACACCTGTGTCAGGGGTCACACCTGTGCCAGGGGGGTCACACCTGTCCCGGGGGTCACACCTGTCCCGGGGGGGTCACACCTGTGTCAGGGGTCACATCTGTCCTGGGGGTCACACCTGTCCCGGGGTCACACCTGTGTCAGGGGGTCACACCTGTCCCGGGGGTCACACCTGTGTCGGGGGTCACACCTGTCCCGGGGGTCACACCTGTGTCACGGGGGTCACACCTGTGTCACGGGGGTCACACCTGTGTCACGGGGGGTCACACCTGTGTCACGGGCGGGGGTCACACCTGTCCCGGGGGTCACACCTGTGTCCCCACAGGAGCCGCTAGCGGCCGGAGGCTCCAGGGGAGCGACGGGGTGAGTGCGCGGGGCGGGTTTGGGGATTTTGGGTTCGATTTTGGGGATTTTGGGGATTTTGGGTTCGGTTTTGGGGTTTGGGGATTTTGGGATCGGTTTTGGGGTCCCTCAGCCTCCCTTCCCCCCAGATCCCCCCAGCACGGGCGGAGCTGGAGGCGCTGCTGCGGGAGCGAATGGACAGGTGAGACATGGACAGGTGAGACATGGACAGGTGAGGGACAGGTGAGAGATGGACAGGTGAGAGGGGACAGGTGAGGGATGCACAGGTGAGGGAGGGACAGGTGCGGCGGGGCAGGTGAGACAGGGCAGGTGAGGTGGGGCAGGTGCGGGATGCACAGGTGAGACATGCACAGGTGAGACATGGACAGGTGAGAGGGGACAGGTGAGGGATGCACAGGTGCGGGATGCACAGGTGAGACATGCACAGGTGAGACATGCACAGGTGAGACATGGACAGGTGAGACATGCACAGGTGAGACATGCACAGGTGAGGCGGGGCAGGTGAGGGATGCACAGGTGAGGATGCACAGGTGAGGGATGCACAGGTGAGGCGGGACAGGTGCGGGATGCACAGGTGAGGGATGCACAGGTGAGACATGGACAGGTGAGACATGGACAGGTGAGACATGGACAGGTGAGACATGCACAGGTGAGACATGCACAGGTGAGGCGGGGCAGGTGAGGGATGCACAGGTGAGGGATGCACAGGTGAGGGATGCACAGGTGAGACATGCACAGGTGAGGCGGGGCAGGTGAGGGATGCACAGGTGAGGGATGCACAGGTGAGGATGCACAGGTGAGACATGCACAGGTGAGACATGCACAGGTGAGGGATGCACAGGTGAGGATGCACAGGTGCAGGATGCACAGGTGAGACATGCACAGGTGGGGCGGTGCCTGGCCCAGGTGCGCCGGGCCGCCCTAGTGCTCCCAGTTTGCCCAGCAGGCTCCAGGACGATTACGCCAATTCCCAGCGGCTCAACCGGCAGCTGGAGGAGCGGCTGCGGGGGGCTGGTGAGGGGCGGGCGGGATTTTGGGGGTTTGGGGGATTTAGGGGTTTGGGGGTTTGGGGGTTTTGGGGGATTGGGGGTTTTGGGGGATTTAGGGGGATTGGGGGGTTTGGGGGGGTTTGGGGATTTAGGCAGATTTGGGGGTTTGGGAGTTTGGGAGGATTTGGGGGATTTTGGGGTTTGGGAGGTTTGGGGAGATTTGGGGGTTCGGGGTCCCGGTGACATTTTGGGGCTGATTTTTGGGGTTGGAGAGGGAGTTTTGGGATCCTGGGTTGATTTTGGGGTCCTGGTGACATTTTGGGGTCCCGGGTTGATTTCGGGGTCTCAGGATTGATTTTGGGGTGCAGGCACTGTTGTGGGGTGGGTTTGGGGCTATTTCGGGTTTATTTCAGGTTGATTTTGGGGTGATTTCGGGTTTATTTCGGGGTTGTGTCGGGTGGATTTTGGGGTTGATTTTGGAGCTGTTTTAGGGTTTTTCAGGGGTTATTTCGGGGCTATTTTGGGGTGATTTCGGGTTTATTTTGGGGTGATTTCGGGTTTATTTTGGGGTGATTTCGGAGTTATTTCGGGGCTATTTCGGGGCCTATTTCGGGGGTTTTTCGGGGATTATTTTGGGGCTATTTTGGGGTTTGTTCGGGGGTTATTTTGGGGCTATTTTGGTTTTTTTTCGGGTTTATTTCGGGGTTATTTCGGGGTTTATTTCGGGGGCTATTTCGGGGCTGTTTTGGGGTGATTTCGGGCTATTTCGGGGTGATTTCGGGGCTATTTCCGGGTTTATTTCGGGGTTATTTCGGGGCTATTTCGGGGCTATTTCGGGGTGATTTCGGGGCTATTTCGGGGCTATTTCGGGGTTATTTCGGAGTTATTTCGGGTTTTTTTCGGGGTTATTTCGGGTTTATTTCGGGGCTATTTGGGGTTAATTTCGGGATTATTTTGGGGTGATTTCGGGGCTGTTTCGGGGTGCAGGCGCAGGCCATGGCGCTGGAAAGAGCCGCCCTGAGCCGCCACGTGGCCGAGGTGCTGCAGAGGGTCCTGGGGACCCCCGGGCCGGGGACCCCCGAGCCGGGACCCCCGAGGACACGGTGAGGGGGAGGGACAAATGGGGGAGGGGCATGGGGGGTCACGGGGCGGGGCACCCCGGGATGGGACCTTGGGGGTGTCCGATGGGGGGGACACCCGGTGACCCTGCCCCGTGACCCTGCCCCGTGACCCCCGTGTCCCTCCCCCAGGTGGCCGCGTGGGCGGGGCCGAGGATGAGGAGGAGGAGGGGAGGGGCCGCTGCTGCCCCCCGCCTTCAGGGACCCCCCGGGGGGGCGGGGCCCCTACCCTGAGCGCCCCCAAATCCCCCGCCCATCCCCCACCCCTCAATAAAGGATTGAGACCCCCCGTGAAAAGGAGTCGTTCTGAGCACCCCAAGAAATGCCCAAAACTGCCCAACTGCCCAAAACTGCCCTAAAACTGTCTCAAACTGCCCCAACTGCCCAAAACTGCCCCAAAACCGCTTCAAACTGCCCCTAACTGCCCCAACCCCAAAACTGCCCCAAACTGCCCTCGAGCTGGGGTCTCCCCACACCAGACGCCTCAAATTCGTCACTGTGACTTTATTGGCACCGGGAGGGCCGTGACTTCAGACCCCCCGGGATTGGCCCTGGACCCCCGGTCCGGTCAGGGTCACTCAGCGGTCACTCCGGTCACTGGGGTCACTCAGCGGTCATCTCGGTCATTGGGGGGTCACTCCGTGGTCACTCTGTGGTCACTCAGCGGTCACTCCGGTCACTGGGGTCACTCAGGGTCACTCTGTAGTCACTCTGGTCACTCTGGTGAGTCCGGCGGGCACAGGGCTCAGTCTGGGGGGTCACTCGGGGTCACTCCGTGGTCACTCAGGGGTCAGTCCGCGGTCACTCGCGGTCACTCAGGGGTCACTCAGGGGTCACTCGGGGTCACTCGCGGTCACTCAGGGTCACTCAGGGGTCACTCAGGGGTCACTCAGGGGTCACTCCGTGGTCACTCCTTGGTCACTCCGCGGTCACTGCGGTCAGTCCGGCGGGCACAGGGCTCGGTCTGGGGTCACTCCGGGGTCACTCGGGGTCACTCTGGTCAGTCCGGGCGGGCACAGGGCTCGGTCTGGGGGTCACTCCGTGGTCACTCCGCGGTCACTCGGGGGTCACTGCGGTCAGTCCGGCGGGCACAGCCGCGCCCGATGTCGTCCAGCAGCCAGTCCAGGCCGGGCAGCAGGTCCCGGCCCGTGAAGGCCGAGCAGCCCTGGATGCGCCAGCGTGGCTGCGCACGGCGTCCAGCTCCAGCGCCTGCGGGCGGGCTCGGCTGACTTGGGGGGTTTGGGGGACTTTTTGGGGTTTTTCGGGGTTTTGGGGTTTTTGGGGAATTTTGGGTGATTTTTGGGGTTTTGGGGGTTTTGGGGGTTTTGGGGGTTTTGGGAATTCTGGGGTGACTTTTGGGGGTTTTGGGTGATATTTTGGGGTTTTGGGGGTTTTGGGGGTTTTGGGTAGCTTTTGGGGGTTTTGGGTGATTTTTGGGGGTTTTGGGTGGGTTTTTGGGTGATTTTTTCTGGGGTTTTTGGGGGTTTTTGGGTGATTTTTGGGGGTTTTTTGGGGGGGGGTTTGGGTGATTTTTGGGGGTTTTGGGGGTTTTGGGGAATTTTTGGGTGATTTTTGGGGGTTTTGGGTGATTCTTTGTCGGTTTTTGGGGGTTTTGGGGAATTTTTGGGTGATTTTTGGGGGTTTTGGAGGGTTTTGGGTGCTTTTTGGGGGGTTTTTGGGTAATTTTTGGGGGTTTTTGGGGCGGGTTTTGGGGGGGGTTGGGTGATTTTTTGGGGGTCTTGGGGGGTTTTGGGGAATTTTTGGGTGATTTTTGGGTTTTTTCGGGGGTTTTGGGTGATTTTTGGGGGTTCCTGGCGGTACCTCCCGGATGTCCCCGGCCGGCAGCGCCCGGCAGGTCCTGCTTGTTGGCGAACACGAGCAGGGTGGCTCCGGCCAGGCGCTGCGGGGACAGCAGCAGTGTCACCCCATCACCCCTGTCACCCCCTGTCACTGCCCTGGCACCCCCTGCCACCCCTGTCACCCCCTGTCACCCCCTGCCACCCCCTGTCACCCCCTGTCACCCCCATCACCCCTGTCACCCCCTGTCACTGCCCTGGCACCCCCACGTGACCCCGTCACCCCCTGTTCCCTGTCACCCCCATGTGACCCTGCCACCTCCTGTCACCCCCTGTCCCCTGTCACCTCCTCCCTAAGCAAGGCCCTCAGCTCGCTGTGGCTGTCCCCTGTCCCTTCTGTCCCCCTGTCCTCTCTATCCCCTCTGTCCCCCCTATCCCCTGTCCCCCGTCCCCTGTCCCCCGTCACCTCCTCCCGGAGCAGGGCCCTCAGCTCGCTGTGGCTGTCCCCCTGTCCCCTGTGTCCCCTCTGTCCCCCTGTCCCTCTGTCCCCCTGTCCCCTGTCCCCCGTCACCTCCTCCCGCAGCAGGGCCCTCAGCTCGCTGTGGCTGTCCCCTATGTCCCCCTCTATCCTCCCCTGTCCCCCTGTCCCCTGTCCCCCGTCACCTCCTCCCGCAGCAGGGGCTCTCAGCTCGCGGGCGCAGAGCCGCAGCCGCTGCCGGTCGCTGCTGTCCACCACCCAGACCAGCCCGTCCGTGCTCTCAAGTAATTCGCGCCAGTAGGAGCCGGAGCGAGCTCTGCCCGCCACGTCCCACACGTGCAGCTGGAACCTGGGCGGGGCGAGGCCAGGGCGGGGTCAGGGCGGGCCAGCGGGGCCAGGGGCGGGCCAGAGGGGCCAGGGTGGGGTCAGGGCGGGCCAGGGCGGGGTCAGGGGCGGGGCCAGGGCGGGGTCAGAGGGGTCAGTGGGGTCAGGGTGAGGTCAGTGCTGTCAGGGCGGGGCCAGGGGCGGGGCCAGCGGGGTCAGTGGGGTCAGGGCGGCCAGCGGGGTCAGTGGGGTCAGGGCGGGGCCAGAGGGGTCAGTGGGGTCAGGGCGGGGACCAGGGCGGGGCCAGGGCGGGGCAGGGCGGGGCCAGAGGGGTCAGTGGGGTCAGGGGCGGGGCCAGAGGGGTCAGTGGGGTCAGGGCGGGGCCAGGGCGGGGCCAGGGCGGGGCCAGGGCGGGGCCAGGGCGGGGCCAGGGCAGGGTCAGTGGGGTCAGGGCGGGGCCAGGGCAGGGTCAGTGGGGTCAGTGGGGTCAGGGCGGGGCCAGCGGGGTCAGGGGGCGGGGTCAGGGCGGGGCCAGAGGGGTCAGTGGGGTCAGGGCGGGCCAGCGGGGTCAGGGCGGGGTCAGGGCAGGGGCCAGGGCGGGGCCAGGGCAGGGTCAGTGGGGTCAGGGTGAGGTCAGTGCTGTCAGGGCAGGGTCAGGGCAGGGTCAGTGGGGTCAGGGTGGGGTCAGAGCAGGGTCAGTGGGCTCAGGGTGGGGTCAGTGGGGTCAGTGCTGTCAGGGCGGGGTCAGGGCGGGGCCAGCAGCCCGGCCCCGCCCCCGCCCTGCCCCCTACCCGCGGTGCTCCAGCGTTTTGATGTTGAAGCCCAGCGTGGGGAGGTGCCGCCCACGTCCTCCCCGTTCAGCCGCTTCAGCAGCGTCGTCTTGCCGGCATTGTCCAGCCCCTGCGGGGCGGGGCCTCAGGACACGCCCACGGGCACGCCCACGCCGGGACACGCCCCTTGACAGCCCCCACCAATGCCGACCGCACCCACGGACACACCCACTGACCACACCCCAGCAACAACAGCCCAACTGACCACACCCAACTGACCACACCCAAACTGGCCACACCCACTGACCACACCCCAGCAACCCTACCCAGCTGACCCCACCCAACCGACCACACCCAAACTGGCCACACCCACTGACCACACCCCAGGAACCCCACCCAACTGACCACACCCTGACCCCACCCTTAGTGGCTCCTCCCCAAGCCCCGCCTCTCACCCAGGCCCCACCCTCCCAAGCTCCACCCCGTGCCCCGCCCCTAGAAGCCCTGGAAGCCCCTCCCCGCGCCCCCTCCTCATCCTGCACCCCCGCGCCCCCGCCCAGCCCCGCCCCCTCCCCGAGGCCCCGCCCTCCCCGAGGCCCCGCCCACAGCACGAGCAGCCGCAGCTCTCGCTCCTTCTCGCGCATTTTCTTCAGGATCGTCAGCAGCCCCATGGCGGCCGCGCGCTCAGGCCCGCCCCTCCGGCCCCGCCCCATTGGCCCGCGCCGCACGGAAACCCCGCCCCCGCCGCCCATTGGCCCGCGCGCTCCCGCGCCTGCCGCCACTTCCGGCCGCTCGGCGGCGGCGCTCGGCGCCCCTGGCGGCGCGGAGGAGCGCGGGGCGGGCGGGAGGTCCCAAGGCGGGTTTAGGGGATCCCGGGGGGTCCCCAGGGGGTCCCAGATCCGCCCGCCCCCCGCCATGGCCGCCCGCAGCCTCTTCCTCCTCCTCCTCCTCCTGGTGCTGCCGGTGCCGCCCCCGGCCCTGCCCGACACCCCCGGCCCCGGCTGCCGCCTCCGCTGTAAGAGCCGGGGGACCCCGGGACCCTCGGACCCCGCCCGGGCCTCCCGCCCTCTCCGGGGTCCGCCCTGCCCCGGGACCCTTCCCACGGCTGCGGGACCCCCAGGCACCGGGACCCCCTCCAAACACCGGGACCCCCCAGGCACCGGGACCCCTCCAAACACCGGGACACACCCAAACACGGGGAACCCCCAGTCACCGGGACCCCCAGGCACCGGGACCCCCAGGCACCGGGACCCCTCCAAACACCGGGACCTCCCCAAACACCGGGACACACCCAAACACCGGGACCCCCCCAGTCACCGGGACCCCCTCCAAACACCGGGACCCCCTCCAAACACCGGGACATCCCCAGACACCGGGACCCCCTCCAAAAACCGGGACACACCCAAACACCGGGACAACCCCAGACACCGGCACCCCCCCCAGTCACGGGGACCCCCCAGGCACCGGGACCCCCGCCCCGCGGGGAGCCCCTCCAAACCCCACTGGAGCCCCCGCCCACGGGACCCTCCCTGAGACCCCGGGACAGCGGTGCGCCCTCTCCCGGTATTTTAGGCCCCGCCCCCTCCCGGTACTTTGGGCCCCGCCCCTTTCGACCCCTCCTTGGTTCCCAGGGGTGCCGGTGCCCCTCCCGCGGGGGGCGGGGCGCTGCCGCGCGGAGGGCGTGGCCTCGCTGGGCGCATGCGCGGGGCACTGCGAGTCGCGCGCCGGCCCCGCCCCCCGCGCGCTGCTGGACGCCGGAGGGCGCCCCCTGCTGGCGGAGGCGCGCTGCTGCACCATGGAGCACGTGACCAGGGTGGGCGTGGTTCCACCGGGGTGGGCGGGGCTTGGGGCGGGTGGGCGGGGCCGCGGTTGGTGTGTCAGGGCGTGTCCAGGTGTGGATGGGGCGGGGCCGCGGTGGGCGCGGCAGGGCGTGTCCAGGTGTGGATGGGGCGGGGCCGCGGTGGGTGTGTCAGGGCGTGTCCAGGTGTGGATGGGGCGGGGCCGCGGTGGGTGTGTCAGGGCGTGTCCAGGTGTGGATGGGGCGGTGCCGCAGTGGGTGTGTCAGGCGTGTCCAGGTGTGGATGGGGCGGTGCCGCAGTGGGTGTGTCAGGGCGTGTCCAGGTGTGGATGGGGCGGGGCCGCGGTGGGTGTGTCTGGGCGTGTCCAGGTGTGGATGGGGCGGGGCCGCGGTGGGTGCGGCAAGGCGTGTCCAGGTGTGGATGGGGCGGGGCCGCGGTGGGTGTGCCAGGGCGTGTCCAGGTGTGAATGGGGCGGGGCCGCGGTGGGTGTGTCTGGGCGTGTCCAGGTGCGGGCGGGCTCGCCCAGGTGTGTCCGCCCCTGACCCCGCCCTCCTGCCCCTGTCCCCAGGTGCAGGTGACCCTGCGCTGCCCGGGGGTCGCGGCGGCTCCGGACGGTGTCGGCCGCGTCCTGCAGGTGCGACATGTGCCGGCTGGGCCGGTACTGACCCGGTACTGACCAGTACGGACCCGGTACCGACCCCGGTACTGACCCGGTACTGACCCGGTACCGACCCCCAGACCCCATTAAACGGAGCAGCACCAGCGGCTCTCGCAGTTTGGGGGGTCTTGGGGGCTCCAGGGAAGCACTCGGAGGTTGCCGTCACCAAAAATCCTTCACTGACCCCCAAAATCCTTTATTGCCCTCGAATCGCCCCCGAGGGGCCCTCAGGGGTGTCGCTCACCCGCCGCCCCTCCCCAAAGTCCCCCAGGTGTCCCAAACCTGACATCTGCCCTTCTGAGACCCCAGACCCCAAATACACCCCCGGAGTGCCCTCAAAGTGCCCCCACACCCATCCCCGCCCCTGAACCGCCCGGTCCCAGCCCTGCCCCGCCCCCAGATTCCCCTGAACCCCCCCCGGTCCCAGACCTGCCCCGACCCCCAGATTCCCCCCGGTTCCGCCCCTGCCCCGCCCCCAGATCCCCCGGTTCCGCCCCCTGCCCCGCCCCGCCCCCTCCGCGCCCAGGCCCCGCCTCTCTCCTCCGGCCCCTCCTCTTTCCGCGCTCCGCCCGCGCCGATTGGCCGGAGCGCACGCGCCCGCTGTTTGCCGCGCTCTCATTGGCCGGCAGGGCCAAGCCCTCGCTGATTGATGGCGCGCGCTGTCAATCAAACCGGCGGCTGTCAATGGGGAGCCGCGATTCGGAAGCGGAAGTTCGTGGGCGGGCCCGGAAGCGGCGGCGCCGGTGTCTCCCGGTGGTGCCGGTGCCGATCGCGGTGATCGCGGCGTCGCTCCCGGCGCTGATCCCGGCGCCGCTCCCGCTCCCGTTCCCGTTCCCGATCCCGGCGCCGCTCCCGTTCCCGTTCCCGTTCCCGTTCCCGATCCCGGTGCCGGTGCCGCCATGCCGCGCTGGGCGCGGGGCTGGCCCGAGGCGCTCAAGGCCCGCGCCGCCCGGTACGCGCTGCAGCGCTGGCTCGGGCCCTTCCTGGAGGAGCCGCTGCGGCTCGAGCAGCTCGGGCTGGACCTGCGGGGAGGCACCGGGAGCCTCCGGGAGCTGCGGCTGCGGGCGGCGGTCAGCGGGGACAGCGGGGACAGCGGGGGACACCGGGAGGGGACACCGGGGACACCGGCAGGGGACAGCGGGAGGGGACAGCGGGAGGGTACAGCGGGAGGACACCGGGGACACCGGGCGGGGACAGTGGGGACACCGGGGGGACACCGGGGACACCGGGGGACACCGGGGGACACCGTGAGGGACACCGGAAGGACACCGGGAAGGGACAGCGGAAGGGACAGCGGGGAAACCGGGGGACACCGGGAGGGGACGGGGACACCGGGAAGGGACAGTGGGAAGGGACACCGGGAGGGGACACCGGGGGACACCGGAGGGACACCGGGAGGGGACACCGGGAAGGGACAGCGGGAAACCGGGGGACACCGGGAGGGACGGGGACACCGGGGACACCGGGCAGGGCAGAGCGGCGGGAGAGCGGCGCTAAGGGGCTCGGGCGCCTCGGGAACCTGCGGGAGATTTTGGGGCGGTTTGGGGGCGGCTCGGGCGGATTTTGGGGGGAATTTCGGGCGGATTTGGGGTTGGCCGTGGAGGTGATTTTGGGGCGGGTTCCGGGCGGGTTTCGGGCGGGTTTCGGGCGGGTTTCGGGTGATTTTGGGGAGGTTTTGGGCGGGTTTCGGGCGGGTTTCGGGCGGATTTTGGGGAGGTTTCGGGCGGGTTTCGGGCGGGTTCCGGGCGGGTTTCGGGCGGGTTTCGGGGCGGGTTTCGGGCGGGTTTCGGGCCGGATTTTGGGGGAGGTTTCGGGCGGGTTTCGGGCGGGTTTCGGGGCGGGTTTCGGGCGGGTTTCGGGCGGATTTTGGGGGAGGTTTCGGGCGGGTTTTGGGGAGGTTTCGGGGCGGGTTTCGGGCGCGTTTCGGGCGCGTTCGGGGCGGTTTCGGGCGGGTTTCGGGCGCGTTTCGGGCGGGTTTCGGGCGGGTTTCGGGCGGGTTCCGGGGCGGGTTTCGGCAGCTGTTCGGGCGGATTTTGGGGAGGTTTCAGGGCGGATTTTGGGGAGGTTTGGGGCGCGTTTCGGGCGGGTTTCGGGCGGGTTTCGGGCGGGTTTCGGGGCGGGTTTCGGGCGGGTTTCGGGCGGGTTTCGGGCGGCTTCGCTCGCTGAGCCCGCGCCCCCAGGCCCTGGACGAGCTGCTGGCCGAGGCGGGGGCGCCGCTGGAGCTGCGGTAGGCGCGCTTCGGGCCGTGACCGTCACCGTGCCCTGGGCGGCGCTGGGCACCGAGCCCGTCGCGGCTGCGGCTGAGCCGCCTAAGCGCCCTCGTGCTGCGGCCGCGTGAGTGCCGCGCTGTCACTGTCACACCCCGTGTGTCCGTGTCACACCCTGTGTCACACCCCGTGTCACTGTGTCACACCCCGTGTCACCGTGTCACACCCTGTGTCACACCCCGTGTCACTGTCACACCCCGTGTCACACCCCGTGTCACTGTCACACCCTGTGTCACTGTGTCACACCCCGTGTCACACCCCGTGTCACTGTGTCACACCCTGTGTCACACCCCGTGTCACTGTCACACCCCGTGTCACTGTCACACCCTGTGTCACACCCCGTGTGTCACTGTCACACCCCGTGTCACTGTCACACCCTGTGTCACTGTGTCACACCCCGTGTCACACCCCGTGTCACACCCCGTGTCACTGTCACACCCCGTGTCACTGTGTCACACCCGTGTCACTGTCACACCCCGTGTCTCTGTCACACCCCTGTGTCACACCCCTGTGTCCCTGTCACACCCCCCGTGTCACACCCCCTGTCACACCCCCTGTCCCTATCACACTCCCGTGTCCCCTGTGTCCCTGTCACACCCCCTGTCCCCTGTCACACCCCCGTGTCACTGTCATACCTCCGTTGTCCTCGTCACTCCCCGTGTCACACCCTGTGTCCCTGTCACACTCCCGTGTCACACCCCTGTCACACCCCTGTCACCCCCTGTGTCCCTGTCACACCCCTGTCACACCCCCGTGTCACACCCCCTGTCCCCGTGTCACACCCCCTGTCACACCCCCTGTCACCCCCTGTGTCCCTGTCACACCCCTGTCACACCCCTGTCACACCCCTGTCCCCTGTCACACCCCCTGTCACACCTCCTGTCCCCTGTCACACCCCCGTGTCACACCCCTGTCCCCTGTCACACCCCCCTGTGTCACTGTCACACCCCTGTGTCCCTGTCACACCCCTGTCACACCCCTGTCACACCCCTGTCCCTGTCACACCCCCGTGTCACACCCCTGTCCCCTGTCACACCCCCTGTGTCACTGTCACACCCCTGTGTCCCTGTCACACCCCCGTGTCACACCCCGTGTCACACCCCTGTCCCCCAGGCCAGCCGGGGTCGCCAGCGCTCGAGGTCGCCCCCGGGGGCTCAGCAGGGCCGGGACCCCCGGAGCCGCCGCTGGAGGGCTGGAGGCGCTGGCGCTGACCATCGACACAGGTGACAGGGGACAGGGACAGGGACAGGGGACAGCATTAGGGGGCAGCAGGGCATGCAGGTGTCCCTGGGGGGGACGGCTCAGGGAGAGGGTCCACACCTGGCCCTTCCCCGCGTCCCCAGTGTCCCTCCCTGTCCCCAATGTCCCCCTTGTCCCCAATGTCCCCTCCCTGTCCCACTGTCCCCTCCCTGTCCCAGTGTCCCCTCCCTGTCCCAATGTCCCCCTTGTCCCCATGTCCCCCTTGTCGCCAGTGTCCCTCCCTATCCCCAGTGTCCCTCCCTGTCCCCATGTCCCCCTTGTCCCCAATGTCCCCTCCCTGTCCCCAGTGTCCCCTCCCTGTCCCAATGTCCCCCTTGTCCCCAATGTCCCTCGCTGTCCCCAATGTCCCTCCCTGTCCCAGTGTCCCCCCTTGTCCCCACTGTCCCCTCCCTGTCCCAATGTCCCCCTTGTCCCCATGTCCCCCTTGTCCCCAATGTCCCCCCTGTCCCCAATGTCCCCCTTGTCCCCAATGTCCCCCTTGTCCCCAATGTCCCCCCCCTGTCCCCAATGTCCCCCTTGTCCCCAATGTCCCCCTTGTCCCCAATGTCCCCCCTGTCCCCAATGTCCCCCTTGTCCCCAATGTCCCCCCTGTCCCCAATGTCCCCCTTGTCCCCAATGTCCCTCGCTGTCCCCAGTGCTGCGCCCCGGCTCCAGGTGCTGCTGGAGGACGCCGAGCTCAGGGTGGAGCTGCCCCCGCAGCCCGGGGGGGGGCCCGGGGGCCCTGGAGCTGCACCTGCCCAGGTAAGGGGCGGGGGGCTCAGGTGCGTCTGGGGATGCTCAGGTGTGCCCCAGGTGTGTCCCCAGGTGTCCCAGGTGTGTCCCCAGGTGTCCCCAGCTGTCCCCAGGCGTGCCCCAGCTGTCCCAGCTGTCCCAGGTGTGTCCCCAGGCGTGTCCCAGGTGTCCCCAGGTGTGTCCCCAGGTATGTCCCCAGCTGTCCCAGGTGTGTCCCAGGTGTATCCCTGGTGTCCCAGCTGTCCCCAGCTGTCCCAGGTGTCCCAGGTGTGTCCCAGGTGTCCCAGGTGTGTCCCCAGGTGTCCCCAGGCGTGTCCCAGCTGTCCCAGGTGTGTCCCCAGGCGTGTCCCGGTGTCCCCTCCCCAGGGCCGAGTGGGAGGACGCTGGGGGTGACGCCGGCTCCGGCCCCCCAGCGGTGCTGCTCAAGGAGCTGCGGCTGCGCGACGCCCGCCTGCTGTGGCAGGAGCTGCCGCCGGGCGGGGCGCAGGTACGGTCCTGCGGGTCACCTGTGTCACCTGTGAGTCACCTGTGCCGCCTGTGTGTCACCTGTGCCACCTCTGTGTCACCTGTGTGTGATCTGTGTGTCACCTGTGTCACCTGTGTGTCACCTGTGCCGCCTGTGCGTCACCTGTGCCACCTCTGTGTCACCTGTGCGTCACCTGTGCCACCTGTGCATCACCTGTGCGTCACCTGTGTCACCTGTGTGTCATCTGTGTGTCACCTGTGCTGCCTGCGCGTCACCTGTGTGTCACCTGTGTGTCACCTGTGTGTCACCTGTGCCACCTGTGCGTGTCACCTGTGCGTCACCTGTGTCACCTGTGCGTCACCTGTGCCGCCTGCGCGTCACCTGTGCCACCTCTGTGTCACCTGTATCACCTGTGCGTCACCTGTGTGTCACCTGTGTGTCACCTGTGTGTCACCTGTGTCACTTGTGCCACCTCTGTGTCACCTGTGCCACCTCTGTGTCACCTGTGCCGCCTGTGCGTCACCTGTGTGTTACCCTGTGTCACCTGTGCGTCACCTGTGTGTCGCCTGTGTGTCACCTGTGTCATCTCTGTGTCATCTCTGTGTCACCTGCTCCCTGCCCCCCAGGTGCCCGTGTCCCCTGACTGTCCCTCTGGTGTCCCCAGTGTCCCCAGTGTCCCCTCCTGTCCGCAGGTGCCCGTGTCCCCCCCGGTGCTGGGGGCTCCTCCCAGGCCCCTCGGAGCTGAGCCTGCGCCTGAAGCAGCGGCAGAGCGGGGGCCTGCCGGGACCGGCGGTGGGCGGGGCCTGGGGGCGGGAGCCTGCGCGGGGGCGGGCCTGCCGGGACCGGCGGTGGGCGGGGCCTGCGCGGGGAGGCAGGGCCTGCCGGGACCGGCGGTGGGCGGGGCCTGGGGGCGGGGCCTGCGCGGGGGCGGGGCCTGCCGGGACCGGCGGTGGGCGGGAGCCTGCGCGGGGGCAGGGCCTGCCGGGACCGGCGGTGGGCGGGAGCCTGCGCGGGGCGGGGCCTGCCGGGACCGGCGGGGGCGGGGCCTGGGGGCGGGGCCTGCCGGGACCGGCGGGGGCAGGGCCTGCGCGGGGGCAGGGTCTGCCGGGACCGGCGGTGGGCGGGGCCTGGGGGCGGGGCCTGACGGGACCGGCGGTGGGCGGGGCCTGCGGGGGCGGGGCCTGCGCGGGGCGGGGCCTGGGGGCGGGGCCTGCCGGGACCGGCAGTGGGCGCGGCCTGGGGGCGGGAGCCTGCGCGGGGGCGGGGCCTGCCGGGACCGGCGGGGGCGGGCTGCCGGGACCGGCGGTGGGCGAGGCCTGCCGGGACCGGCGGTGGGCGGGGCCTGCGCGGGGGCGGGGTCTGCCGGGACCGGCGGTGGGCGGGGCCTGGGGGCGGGGCCTGACGGGACCGGCGGTGGGCGGGGCCTGCGGGGGCGGGGCCTGACGGGACCGGCGGGGGGCGGGGCCGCGGGGGCTGGGGAGGGGCCTGAGGGGGCTGGGGCGGGGTCTCATTTTGGGGTTTTCGGGGTTTGGGGGTTTTATTTTTAGGGATTTCAGGGGTCTCGTGTTTGGGATTTTGGGGGTCGGGTTTTCTGGGATTTGGGGTTTTGGCGTCTCGTCTTTAGCGGCTTTGGGGCCTTGTTTTCAGGGTTTTTGGGGGTTTTGGGGTCTCAGTTTCACAGGTTTTCGGGGTTTTGGGGTCTCATTTTTGGGGGTTTTGGGGTCTGATTTTTGGGGTTTCAGGGTTTCAGGGTTCTGGGGTTTTGGGGTTCGGGTTTTTGGGGTTCTGGGGTTTTGGGGTTCTGGTTTTGGGGTCTGATCCCGGCCGTCCCCAGGTGGAGCTGGAGGGGAGGGTGGGGCGCTGCACCTGCTGCTGCCGCCCCCCCTGCTGGGGGGACGCTGAAGGCGCTGCTAGGGGCCCTGGACCCCCGGTGAGACCCCCACACCTGGGCATGGGGGCTGGGGGGTCTCCTGGGGGATCCTGGGGGGTTTGGGGGTCCCCATGGAGGGGTTGGAGTTTCCTGAAGTCGTCTGTGAGGAGGGGGATGTTGGGGGGCAGTGGTTAATTTGGGGGTGCAGTGGTTAATTTTGGGGTTGATTTTGGGGGGATTTGGGGGAGCAGTGGTTAGTTTTGGGGCTGTGTTTGGGGGGCTTTAGGGGGCAGTGGTTAGTTTTGGGGGCAGTGGTTAATTTTGGGGGCAGTGGTTATTTTTGGGGGCAGTGGTTAATTTGGGGGCAGTGGTTAATTTGGGGGGGCAGTGGTTAATTTGGGGTTGTTTTCAGGGGGATTTGGGGGCAGTGGTTAATTTGGGGGCAGTGGTTAATTTTGGGGGCAGTGGTTAATTTTGGGGCAGTGTTTGGGGGATTTTGGGGGCAGTGGTTAATTTTAGGGGCAGTGGTTGGTTTTGGGGCAGTGTTTGGGGGATTTTGGGGGCAGTGGTTAATTTGGGGGCAGTGGTTAATTTTGGGGGCAGTGGTTAGTTTGGGGCAGTGTTTGGGGGGGTTTAGGGGCAGTGGTTAGTTTTGGGGTTGTGTTTGGGGGCAGTGGTTAATTTGGGCTTGTTTTCAGGGGGGATTTGGGGGGGCAGTGGTTAGTTTGGGGGGCAGTGGTTAGTTTGGGGGGCAGTGGTTAGTTTTGGGGCAGTGGTTAATTTTGGGGCAGTGGTTAATTTTGGGGGCAGTGGTTAATTTTGGGGCAGTGGTTAATTTTGGGGGCAGTGGTTGGTTTTGGGGCAGTGTTTTGGGGGCAGTGGTTAATTTGGGGTTGTTTTCAGGGGGATTTGGGGGCAGTGGTTAATTTAGGGGCAGTGGTTAATTTGGGGGGCAGTGGTTAATTTTGGGGCAGTGGTTAATTTTGGGGGCAGTGTTTGGGGGGATTTTGGGGGCACTGGTTAATTTGGGGGCAGTGGTTAATTTTGGGGGCAGTGGTTAATTTTGGGGCAGTGTTTGGGGGATTTTGGGGGCAGTGGTTAGTTTGGGGGCAGTGGTTAATTTGGGGGGCAGTGGTTAATTTGGGGGCAGTGGTTGGTTTGGGGGGCAGTGGTTAGTTTTGGGGGGCAGTGGTTAGTTTGGGGGGGCAGTGGTTAGTTTGGGGGCAGTGGTTGGTTTTGGGGCAGTGTTTGGGGATTTTGGCTCTGACCCCCGCCCAGAAGCCCCCCCGGGGGTCGCAGCCGCCCCCTGGGCCCCCAGGACCTGGCGCTGATCGAGCGGGAGCTGAGCCGAGCCCTGCGGGGGGCGCCCCCGAGCCCCGAGCCCCCCGCGGCGGGGACCCCGACAGCGGTGAGGGGGCCGGGGGAGGGGCAGGGCTGGATTTTGGGGGTGGGTGGGTTTGGGGCAGTTTTGGGGGGGGCTGGGGGGGGTTTGGGGGCAGTTTTCGGGGGCTGGGGGAGTGTTGGGAGTTTTGGGGAGTTTTGGGGGAGTTTGGGAGGTTTTTGGGGCATTTCTGGCGGTTTTGGGAGGTCTGGGTCGTTTTGGGGTGTTTGGGGAAAGTTTTGTGGGGGATTGGGAAAGTTTTGGGGGTTTGGGGGTTCCTGGGGTGATTTGTGTGATTTTGGGGGTCTGTGTGTTTTTGGGGGGATCCTGGGGGGCTTGTGTGATTTTGGGGGTTCCTGGGGGGTCTGTGTGTTTTTTGGGGGGGTCTGTGATTTTTGGGGGGATTTGTGTGATTTTGGGGGTTTTGGGGGTTTTGGGGGGTCTGTGTGTTTTTGGGGGGGTTTTGGGGGGTCTGTGTGAATTTTTGGGGGATTTGTGTGATTTTTGGGGGTCTTTGGGGGTCCTCACCTCTCTCCCCCAGAGCTGTTCTACTCCATGACGGGGTCCCTGGGGGGGGACGCCCCAGCCCCCCAACCCTGCCGTGAGTCGGGGGGGGCCGGGGGGGTTGGGGAATTTTAGGAAACTTGGGGAGAATTTTGTGGGATTTAATTTGGGGTTTTTGGGGGGGGGGGAGTGGGGGGGCTTGTTTGGGATCGGGGAAAGATTTTTGGGGGGAATTTTGGGGGGTCCTGGAAGGGGAATGGGGGGCGGTTGTGGGGGGGATTTGGGGTTCATGGGGGGTCTGGGGGTGGGGATTGGGGGTTTATTGGGGGACCCTGGGGGGGAGTTGGGGAGGGATTTTGGAGGAAATTTGGCCCGGGGGAATTTTGGAATTTTGGGGTTTGTCCCCACACTCTGCACCCTCCCCCATCCAGGACAGCCCCGGCGCCGCCTCCCCTCCCCCACTGCTCCGCCCCCAGGTGAGTCCGGGGGGTCCCCAAAACTGGGGGGCTGTGGGGAGACCCCCAACGCAGGGGGCTCTGGGGGGTCCCTGGGGGATTTGGGGGTCCCTGGGAGGATTTGGGGGGGTCCCAGGGGGTCCCTGGGGGATTTAAGGGGGTCCCCGGGAGGATCTGGGGGGATTTGGGGGTCCCCGGGGGTCCCCAGAACTGGGGGCTCTAGGGGTCCCCGGGGGCCCTAGGGGTCCGCGGGGGTCCCTGACCCGCCCAGGCCGGGGTCCCCCGCCCGGGGGGTTCCGGCTCCAGGTCACGCTGGGCTCCGTCACCGCCGTGCTGCCCGAGCAGGGGGGCCCCCGCCCCCCACCTGCGCCGGTGGGCGGAGCTCTGCGACGGCCACGCCCACCCGGCCTGGGACCACGCCCTGCCCTTCCCCCACCTCCAGGTACGGCCGCGCCCTCCCATTATCCCCAGTGTCCCCAGTGCCACCCCAATGTCCCCAGTGCCACCCCAGTGTCCCCAGTGTCTCCTGACACGTGTCCCCAGTGTCCCCAATGCCCCAATGTACAATGTCCCCAATGTCCCCAGTGTCCCCAGTACCCCCAGTGTCCCCAGTGTCCCCAATGTCCCCAATGTCCCCAATATCTCCAATGTCCCTAGTGTCCCCAATATCTCCCCATTATCCCCAGTGCCACCCCAGTGTCCCCAGTGTCCCCAATGTCCCCAGTGTCCTCCCAGTGTCCCCAGCCTCCCGGCTCCGTGTCCCTGACCCGTGTCCCCTGACCCGTGTCCCCTGACCCGTGTCCCTGACCCCGTGTCCCCTGTGTCCCCCATGTCCCCGTGTCCCTGACCCGTGTCCGTGTCCCCATGTCCCGTGTCCCCTGTGTCCCCCGTGTCCCCATGTCCCTGACCCCGTGTCCGTGTCCCCATGTCCCCTGACCCCCTGACCCGTGTCCCTGACCCGTGTCCCTGTCCCAGGCTGCAGGCGGGCGGGGCTCAGCTCTGGCTGCAGCGAAGGCGCGGGGGCCCGAGAGCTCTCGCCGCCCGCCTGGAGCTGCTGGAGGAGCTGCGGGGCGAGCCCCGAAAATGCAGGTGGGCGGGGCCGGGGGGGCGGGGCCGGGAGTCTAAGGAGGCGGGGCCAAAGTGGGAGGAGGTGTGGCCAATGGGGGCGTGGCCTGTGGGGCGTGGCTCCTGAACATAACCAGGGGCGGGGCCTGAGGGAGTGGGTGTGGCCAGCAGGGAGGTGGGGAAATGGGCGTGGCTGTGGATGGGCGGGGCCGGTCTGGGTGTGGCTCTGGAGGGTGGGGCCTGTCTGGAGTGTGGCTGTGAATGGGCGTGGCTCACACAAGGGGTGGGGTCTGTCTGGGTGTGGCTGTGAGGGTGGGAGCTCACACAAAGGGGTGGGGCCTGTCTGGGTGTGGCTGTCAGGGGTGGGGCTTGCACCGGGTGGGGGCAGGGCCTGTCTGGGTGTGGCTGCCCCACCCACCCGTGGCCGCCCCCAGGTCCTACATTTCCCGCCCCCCGGCCGCCAGCCCGCCCCGCCCAGCCCGTGCTGCGCCTGCGCTGGGGCCCGCCAGCCCGCCCCCAGGGCCCGCCCCTCCCAAAAGGTGAGTGGGGAGGGGGCCTGCCCCCAGGCAGGACTCGGGGAGGGGGAGGGGCTTTGGGGGCCCTAACCCCTAGACACCCCAAAATTCCTGCCCCAGCCACAGGGACCTCCCCAGCCCCCATTAACCTCCCCAATTAACTCTCCTGATTAACCCGCCCAATTAACCCGCCCCCAGCCCCAGGCAGCCCCTCCAGCCCCTCCCCACCCCCGGCTCCCCTCCCCTGACCCGCCCTCCCCCAGGGCCCCCTCCCCCGCTGGAGCTGGGGGTGCAGCTCAACCCCCGAGCTCGACCTGGACCTGGGGCTGCTCGAGCGCCTCGGCCCCGCCCTCGGCGCCATCTTAGGCCCGCCCGGCCACGCCCACGGGGAGGACGCGGCCCCCGAAAGAGGTGGGGCGGGGCTGGGGGAGAGGAGCGGCGTGTGAGAGGGAGGGGCTTGGAGAGGGAGGAGGAGGGAGCTTAGGGAGGGGTGGGGCGGGAGCCAGGGGCGGAGCTTGGCCATGGGCGTGGTTAGGGAGGGGCTCAGTGTGGGTGTGGTTGGGGAGGGGCTCAGTGTGGGTGTGGCCAGAGGAGGGGCTCTGTGTGGGGCGTGGTCAGAGGGAGGGGCTCTGTGTGGGCGTGGCCAGAGGAGGGGCTCGGTGTGGAGTGTGGTCAGAGGAGGGGCTCGGTGTGAGTGTGGTCGGAGGGAGGGCTCGGTGTGGGTGTGGCCGGAGGAGGGGCTCGTGTGGGTGTGGCCGGAGGAGGGGGCTCTGTGTGGGTGTGGTCAGAGGAGGGCTCTGTGTGGGTGTGGTCAGAGGAGGGGCTCTGTGTGGGTGTGAGTCGGAGGAGGGGCTCGGTGTGGGTGTGGCCGGAGGGAGGGGCTCGGTGTGGGTGTGGTCGGAGGAGGGGCTCTGTGTGGGCGTGGTCAGAGGGAGGGGCTCTGTGTGGGTGTGGTCGGAGGGAGGGGCTCGGTGTGGGTGTGGCCGGAGGGAGGGGCTCGGTGTGGGTGTGGTCGGAGGGAGGGGCTCTGTGTGGGGCGTGGTCAGAGGGAGGAGCTCTGTGTGGGTGTGGTTGGAGGAGGGCCTCGGTGTAGGTGTGGCCGGAGGGAGGGGCTCAGTGTGGGCGTTGTCAGAGGGAGGAGCTCGGTGTGGGTGTGGTCAGAGGGGGCTCGGTGTGGGCGTTGTCAGAGGGAGGGGGCTCGGTGTAGGCGTTGTCAGAGGGAGGGGCTCCGGTGTGGGTGTGGCCGGAGGGAGGGGCTCGGTGTGGGTGTGGCCAGAGGATGGGCACAATGTGGGTGTGGTCAGAGGGGGGCTCTGTGTGGGCGTGTCTCTTCCCGCCCCGGGCGTGTCCTGACTCCGCCCCGCCCCCAGGCGCAGTGGGCGTGGCCGCTGCTGCGCTGGGCGGCGCCGGGGGGCGGGGCTGAGGCTGCGGCTGCCCCTGACCGACCTGCGCCCGCCCCGCCGCGCCCCCCACCCCGCCCTCGCGCCCCGAGAGCCTCCGGGCCCAGCTCAGGAAACCCCGCAGGTGGGCGGGGCCAAGGGGGCAGGGCCGCGAGCTGCGAGCACCTGGAGGGTGAGAGGGGAGGGACACGGGGGGGTACGGGGGGAAATTGGGGGTGCACGGGGGTGGGACAGGGGCAGGGAGGGGACACCGGGAGGGACATTGGGGGTGCACGGAGGGAGGTTGGGGGCAGGGAGGGGGACATTTGGGGGGGACGGGGGGAGGACACGAGGGTGGGACAGGGAGGGGACATGGGGGGGACATGGGGGGGACATGGGGGGGACATGGGGGGGGACATGGGG
This sequence comes from Luscinia luscinia, assembly GCA_034336685.1. NCBI lineage: Eukaryota > Metazoa > Chordata > Aves > Passeriformes > Muscicapidae > Luscinia > Luscinia luscinia. The sequence goes on along the minus strand of JAKWBO010000200.1, from coordinate 15,738 downwards.
GGCAGGGCGGGGACACCCCCCGAGGGCAGCAGTGACCCGGGGGGGCGGGGGGAGAGAGCCCAGCGGTGACCCCCGTGACCCCCGATGCCCCCCGTGACCCGTGACCCCCGTGCCCCCAGTGACGTCACGAGGCCGAGGACATGGGGACGCTGCCCTGCCTGCTTAGCGAGGCCGGGGCCCGGCCCAGGGGGACCACGGGCTGCCCAACGTGAGAAGCGGGGCTGGGGGCTGGGGGGCTGGGGGGGCACTCAGGGGGCACTGGGGGGCACTGGGGAGGCATTGGGGAGCACTCAGGGGGCACTGGGGAGCACTGGGGGCATTGGAGGGGCCTGGGGGCATTGGGGGCACTCAGGAGTCATTGGGGGGGCACTGGGGGGCATTGGGGAGGCACTGGGGGGGGGCATTGGGGGGGGCCTGGGGGGCATTGGGGGCACTCAGGAGTCATTGGGGGGAGCACTGGGGGCATTGGGGAGGCATTGGGGGGCACTCAGGGGGAACTGGGGGCACTGAGGGCATTGGGGGGGTCCTGAGCTGGGGGAGGGGGCAGCCCGGGGGTCCCCAGGGTCCGTTTTTGGGCCCCGGGGGTTGGGGGGTGATTGGGAGGCTCCTTTCCCCCTTCCCCACCCTGTGCTGACCCCCCAGGCTGGAGGTGACCGTGGCTGAGACCCCCAGGGCCCCGGGCCCCCCGACCCCGTTCTCTGCCCAGCGCAGCATCTACGAGAGCCACGAGGTGGGGACCCCAAAAACACAGCAGGGACCCCAAAAACAACCCGGGGACCCCCAAAAAACATCCAGGGGCTCAAGGACCCCCCAAAAAATGCCAGTAGGCTCTGGGGACCCCAAAAATACCCAGGGGCTTTGGGCACTCTCAAAAACACCCAGGGGCTCTGGGGACCCCAAAAACTGCCCAGGGGCTTTGGGGGTTCCCTGAGGGGTTTGGAGAAATCCTTTAGTGGTTTGGGGGTCTCTCAGGAATTTTGGGGGTCCCTCTGGGTTTGGGGGTCCCTCATGGTTTGGGGGTCTCTCAGGAATTTTGGGGACTCCCTCATGGTTTGGGGGTCTCTCAGGAATTTTGGGGTCCCTCTGGGTCTGGGGGGGTCTCTCAGGAATTTTGGGGACTCCCTCATGGTTTGGGGGGTCTCTCAGGAGTTTTGGGGGTCCCTCTGGGTCTGGGGGGTCTCTCAGGGACTTTGGGGGGTCTCCTGAGCCCCCAGTCCCACGGATCCCTCCCCAGCTGGTGCTGCCCGGGACCCCCGAGGAGCTGGGGGCGTTCGTGGGGGGCGCTGGGCGGGGCCCCTGGACGCTGCAGGTGACGCTGCCCGAGCTCACCTGAGCCTGAGCCCGCCCGAGCTGCTGCAGCGCCTCTACAACAGGTGGGGCAAGACGGGGGGCAAAACGGGGGGGCAAAACGGGGGGGCAAAACATAGGGGCAAAAACGGGGGGGCAAAAAAACGGGCGGGGGGCAAAGCGGGGGGCAAAGCGGGGGGCAAAACGGGGAGGGGGCAAAAAGCCCAGGGGACCCCAAATTCGGGGGCTCCCTGAGGTGCAGCCGGTGGGGGGCGCACCTGGGCCGGGGGGTCTCGGGGGGTCTCAGGGAGTCGGGTCCCTTCAGGCCCCCGAACGCCCCGGCCCCCAGGATCAACAACGACCTGCTGCTCTGGGACCCCGCCCCCGCCGGGCCCCGCCCCGCCGCCGGCCCCGCCCCTCGGACGGCCCCGCCCCTCGGACGGCCCCGCCCCTTCCGGCCCTGCCAGTCGGCGCTGGGCACAGGTGAGAGCCAGGACCCCCAAAACCCGGGACCCCCCAAAAACCAGGACCCCCAAAAGCCGGGACCCCAAAACCCGGGACCCCAAAAACCCGGGCTGCCCTGGGCGCCCCCCGTTCGGGGTCCCGCTGACCCCCGTCCCCCAGACTGGGAGGGGAGGAGGAGGAGGACGAAGGCCCGGGGGTCCCCGCGGGAGCTCGGGGACCTTAGGGGACCCCCCAGGCCCCCCAAGAGCGGCGGCGCCGTCCTGGTGACCGTGCCCTGGGGGCGCGTGGCGGCCGAAGCCCCCCGAGGTGAGGGAGGGACACCTGGGATACACCTGGGATACCTGGGGCATACCTAGGGACACACCTGGGCACACCTGGGGACACCTGGGACACACCTGGGGGCACCTGGGACACACCTGAGCACACCTGGGGACACCTGGGCACACCGGGGCACACCTGGGGGCACCTGGGGACACCTGGGCACACCGGGGCACACCTGGGGGCACCTGGGGACACCTGGGACACACCTGGGGCACACCTGGGCACACCTGGGCACACCTGGGCCACCTAGGGACACTTAGGACACACCTGGGGACACCTGGGGCACACCTGGGACACTTGGGACACACCTGGAACACCTGGGGCACACCTGGGACACTTGGGACACACTTGGGACACACCTGGGGACACCTGGGCACACCTGGGGGGGTGGTGTCTCACAGGTGTTTTAAGGGTCCCGGGTGGGGGGGGGGGGAGGCGGCGTCTCACAGGTGTTTTGGGGTCCCGGGTGGGGGGGGAGGGGCGGTGTCTCACAGGTGTTTTTGGGGTCCCAGGGGGGCGGGGCGGTGTCTCACAGGTGTTTTTGGGGTCCCGGGTGGGGTTGGGGTCTCACAGGTGTTTTTGGGGTCCCAGGGGGAGGGGCGGTGTCTCACAGGTGTTTTTGGGGTCCGGGGGAGGGCGGTGTCTCACAGGTGTTTTGGGGTCCCAGGGGGCGGGGCGGTGTCTCACAGGTGTTTTGGGGTCCCAGGGGGGAGGGGCGGTGTCTCACAGGTGTTTTTGGGGTCCCGGGGGAGGGCGGTGTCTCACAGGTGTTTTTGGGGGTCCGGGGGGGAGGGGGTGTCTCACAGGTGTTTTTGGGGTCCGGGGGCGGGGCGGTGTCTCACAGGTGTTTTTGGGGTCCCAGGGGGGTTGGGGTCTCACAGGTGTTTTTGGGGTCCCGGGTGGGGTTGGGGTCTCACAGGTGTTTTGGGGTCCCAGGGGGGGGGGCTGCCGGGGTCGCGGCTGGTGCTGGAGCTGGGGGAGGGCGGCTCTGTGTGCTGCCCCGCCCGAAGCGCGGGGCCAGAGCCGGGCCTACGCCGAGCTGGGGAGCCTGGAGCTGCTGCACGGTACCCCGACACCGGGGGACCCCGACACCAGGGGACCCCGACACCGGGGGGGAGAGCCCCAAAATCGGGGGGCAAAAAAAAAGAGGGGCGGAAAATATACGGGGGGCCCAAAAATGGGGGAGGGGACAAAATCAGGGGACCCCGAAGTCGGGAGAGCTTCCCCCAAAAACGGGGGACCCTGAAATCGGGGGGAGAGCCAAAAGGGGAGGGGGAGTGATGGGGGGTAATCCCAAAATGTGTGGGGGGTGCCCTGAAAATTGGGGAGGGGGCAGCTCCGTGTGGGGGAGGGGTGGAGGTCCCGGTTTTGGGGGGGAGGTCCCGGTTTTGGGGGTCTCCCGGTTTTGGGGGGAGGTCCCGGTTTTTGGGGGGTCCCGGTTTTGGGGGAAGGGTCCCGGTTTTGGGGGTCTCCGATTTTGGGGGAGGTCCCGGTTTTGGGGGAGGACCCGGTTTTGGGGGTCCCCGGTTTTGGGGGGTCCCCGGTTTTGGGGGGGGTCCCGGTTTTGGGGGTCCCGGTTTTGGGGGGTCCCCGGGGCTCGGCGGGTTTGGGGGTCCCCAGCCCCTCCCCCTCACCTCCCTCCCCAGGCCCCGTGCCCGCGGAGGGGGAGGAAGGCCGCCCCCTGCACCCCACCCTGGTGCCCTGGGACGAGCCACGCCCCCCCAGGACCCCCCCCGCCCGGATGATGGCGCTGGCGCTGGGGAGCAGCGAGAGCCCGGGCGGGGAACAAGAAGGTGACACTGGGGACACTGGGGGACACTGGGGGGGGGACACTGGGGGGGACACTGGGGGGGAACTGGGGACAATGGGGGACACTGGGGACAATGGGGGGGGGACACTGGGGGACCCTGGGGACACTGGGGGACACTGGGGACAGGGACACGGGACAACGAGGGGGACAGGGAGAGCCCCTGTGGGGACAGGAAGGTGACACTGGGGACACTGGGGGACACTGGGGGGGGACACTGGGGGGGGAACTGGGGACAATGGGGGACACTGGGGACAATGGGGGGGGGGACACTGGGGGACCCTGGGGGACACTAGGGGACACTGGGGGACCCTGGGGACACTGGGGGACAGGGACACGGGACAACGAGGGGACAGGGAGAGCCCTGTGAGGACAGAAAGGTGACACTGGGGACAGCGGGGACAGTGGGGGACACTGGAGGGCAGGGACCCAGATGGATCTGGGGGGACACAAAGGTGACATTTGGGGACATTGGGAACACGGGGGTCACTGGGAGGGGCAGGAAGGACACTGGGGACACTGGGAGGGGCAGGGGCTGCTGTGTCCCCGATGTCCCCAATGTCCGAAATCCCCATGTCCCAAATCCCCCATGTCCCAAATCCCCATGTCCCGATGTCCCCGATGTCCCCCGTGTCCCCAGGAGCTGGTGGTGGCCGTGGCCCTCGAGGGGGTGAAGCTGCGGCACGCCCGACCCCCGGGACCCCCTGGTACAGCCAGGTGAGGGGGATTTGGGGTGAGGGATTTGGGGTGAGGGGATTTGGGGTGAGGGGATTTGGGGTGAGGGATTTGGGGTGAGGGGATTTGGGGTGAGGGGATTTGGGGTGAGGGGGATTTTGGGGTGAGGGGATTTGGGGTGAGGGGGATTTGGGGTGAGGGGGATTTGGGGTGAGGGGATTTGGGGTGAGGGATTTGGGGTGAGGGGATTTGGGGTGAGGGGATTTGGGGTGAGGGGGGATTTTGGGGTGAGGGGGATTTTGGGGTGAGGGGGGATTTGGGGTGAGGGGATTTGGGGTGAGGGGATTTGGGGTGAGGGGATTTGGGGTGGGGGGGATTTGGGGTGAGGGGATTTGGGGTGAGGGGGATTTGGGGTGAGGGGATTTGGGGTGGGGGGGATTTGGGGTGAGGGGATTTTTGGGTGAGGGGGGATTTTGGGGTGAGGGGGGATTTTTGGGTGAGGGGGATTTGGGGTGAGGGGGATTTGGGGTGAGGGGATTTGGGGTGAGGGGGGATTTTTTGGGTGAGGGGGATTTGGGGTGACAGGAGGATTTGGGGTGAGGGGGATTTTTGGGGTGAGGGGGGGATTTGGGGTGAGGGGATTTGGGGTGAGGGGATTTGGGGTGACAGGAGGATTTGGGGTGAGGGGGATTTTGGGGTGAGGGGATTTGGGGTGCCTGGTTGGGTCTGGGGGGCTCATCTGGGAGGAGCCCCTCCGAAGGATTGGGGGTTGCCGGTTTTGGGGTTCCCGTTTTTGGGGCTGTTTGCTTGTTCCCACATTTGAAGTTTTTGGGGGTTCCTTTTAGGGGTTTCCCGTTTCTGGGGTTTTTGGGGGGTTCCCGTTTTTGGCGCTGCTTTGGCCGTTTGGGTTTTTTTATTTTCTTTGAGCGTTTCCCATTTTGGGGTTCCCTTTGGGGTCACTGTGGGGTCCCCCGCAGCTGCTGGCCCTGCTGGCCCTGGAGGACGAGCCGGTTTTGGGGTACGCCCCCACCCCCTGACCCAGCTGCACCTGCACCTGCAGCGCTGCAGCCTCGACTACAGGTGGGCACCCCAAAAACGAGGGGGCTGGGCACCCCGAAATGGGCACCCTGGGAGGGGTGGCCCCAGAACGGGAGATCCTGAGAGGGGGTGACCCAAAAATGGGGGTCCTGGTTTTGGGGTTACCCCAGAATGGGGGGGGTTGTGGGAGGGGTGACCCTAAAATGGGGCTCCCTGTTGGGGGGTCCTGCTTTGGGGGTCCCCTGGTTTTGGGGACCTGGGGGCTCAAGGCCTCCCCCAATCTGGGGGTGTTTGGGGGTGGGGACACCCGATCCCTTTAGGGTGACCCGGTTTGGGGTGACCCGGGCGGGTTTAGGGTCACCCGGATTTGGGGGTGACCCGGGTTGATTTGGGGTGACCCGGGTTGATTTGGGGTGACCCGATTTGGGGTGACCCGGGTGGATTTGGGGTGACCTGGGCGGGTTTGGGGTGACCCGATTTGGGGTGACCCGGGCGGGTTTGGGGTGACCCCATTTGGGGTGACCCGGGTTGATTTGGGGTGACCCGGGCGGGTTTGGGGTGACCCGGATTTGGGGTGGCCCCATTTGGGGTGACCCGGGCGGGTTTGGGGTGACCCGGGTGGGTTTGGGGTGACCCCATTTGGGGTGGCCCCATTTGGGGTGACCCGGGCGGGTTTAGGGTCCCCAGGCCGCCGCTGCCCCTGCGGGTTCTGGTCACGGCCGAGACTCTGAAGCGTGAGCTGGCGGCAGCGGCGGCGACCCCCGGCGGGGGGCTCCGGTGCGCGGGGGGCGCAGAGGCGCAGGGGGGTTTGGGGAGGCTCAGGGGGGTTTTGGGGGAGTCCAGGGGAGTTTTGGGGCTCCCGCGGGTTTTTTGGGAGATTTCGGGGAGTTTTTGGGATCGTGGAAATCTGGGGGTGGAGTCAGGGGAGGTTTTGGGGGGCTCAGGGGATTTTTGGGGATTTTTGGGGGGAGGGATTGGGGAGGTCTTGGGGGGTTGGGGTGGTCCCGGGGGGGGTTTTCTGGGGGTCCTGGGGTATTTTTGGGGTATCCAGGGGGTTTTGGGGGGGATCCGGGGGGTTTTTGGGGGATCCGGGGGGTTTTTGGGGGGATCCGGGGGGTTTTTGGGGCTCCCAGGGGTTTTCTGGGGCGTGGGGGGTTCAGTTCTCCCCGGGGTTTTTGGGGGTCCCGGGAGGTGTCTGGGGGTCCGCAGGGGTTTTTGGGGTCCTGCCCCGTGACCCCCGTGCCCCCAGGCTCCTGGTCGATGGCGGCTCCGTGTTCCTGAGAGCGGCGCTCGCGAGGGGAGAGGCGCTGGAGCTGCAGCGGGTAACAGGACCCCCGAACCGGGACCCGAACCGGGACCCCAAACCAGGACACCCTAAAACCGGGACCCCAAACCGGGACCCCATACCGGGACCCCAAAACCGGGACCCTTCCCCAAAACCGGGACCCCAAAACCGGGACTCCTCCCAAAACTGGGACCCCTCCCAAAACCGGGACCCCTCCCAAAACTGAGACCTCCCTCCCTAAAACCGGGACCCTCCTTAAAACCGGGACCCCCAAAACCGGGACCCCAAACCGGGACCCCTCCCAAAACCGGGACCCCTCCCCAAAACCGGGACCCCTCCCAAAACCGGGACCCCAAAACCGGGACCCCAAACCCGGGACCCCTCCCAAAACCGGGACCTCCCAAAACCCGGGGGTGCCCGGGGGGGTTTAGGGGTGCCCGGGGGTCACTCGGTGCCCCCAGATTTCGTCTCCGTGCTCGACGTTGATTTCCTGGAGCTGCTCCTGAGCACCTGGCGGGGGGGACGGCGAGGGGGGGCGGTGAGTGGGGGCGGGGCGGGGGAGTTTGGGGGGTTTGGGCTCGCTGGGACTTAGGGTGACCCGCGCCGCACCCCCGGGAGGGCAGGGGGCATTTTGGGGGTTCAGGGAGGCTCGGGGGAGTTCGGGGGGTCAGGGGGCTTTGAGGGGGTCTCGGGGGGATCAGTTGTGTTTCGGGGGACTCGGTTGGGTTTTGGGGGTCAGGCGGGTTTTGGGGGGGTCGGGGGGGGTCAGACGGGTTTTGGGGGGTCAGGCGGGTTTTTGGGGGTCGGGGGCGGGTTTGGGGGCTCAGGCGGGTTTTTGGGGGCTCAGGCGGGTCTGGGGGCTCAGGCGGGTCTGGGGGCTCAGGGCGGGTCTGGGGGCTCAGGGCGGGTTTCGGGGGGGTTTTCGGGGGGCTCAGGCGGGTTTGGGGGGGGTCAGGGCGGGTTTTGGGGGCTCAGGGCGGGTTTTGGGGGCTCAGGCGGGTTTTTGGGGGCTCAGGGCGGGTCTGGGGGCTCAGGCGGGTTTCGGGGGGTCAGGGCGAGTTTTGGGGGGATTTTGGGGGTCAGGCGGGTTTCGGGCGGGTTTTGGGGGCTCAGGCGGGTCTGGGGGCTCAGGCGGGTCTGGGGGCTCAGGCGGGTCTAGGGGCTCAGTGCCGCCGCCCCAGGCGCCGCCCCCGAGGAGCTGCTGGTGGCCCCGCGCGCCTGCGGGGCCGGACCTGCGCCGACAGCGGCCGCGCTGGCGCTGCTGCTGCGGCACCTGGGGACCCCCCGCGGCCTTCGGGCCCCCCGCCCCGGACACCCCCGAGAGACCCCGGGATAGCCCGAGCCCCCGGGGGCAGCAGGTGGGGGAGCAACGGGGCTGGGGGAAAACGGGGGGCAGAAATGGGGTGGGGGCAAAGGATGGGTCTGGGGAGACACGAGTGTCCATTGTTGGGTCTGGGGGTGCCAAGATGGAGCTGGGGGCGAAAGGAGACCCCGGAGGGGTCTGGGGGGCACTCGGGGACCCCCAGTGCCCCTCCCCAACTCTGCTCCCTCCAGGCCCCCCGCGCCCCCCCGCCCCCCATCAACCAGCAGGACCTGACGGACGCGCTGCGAGACCCCCAGGACCCCCCCGGGGACCCCGGACCCCCGGTACGGGGGGGAATGGGTCTGGGGGGACATTTTGGGTCTGGGGGCTCTTCTGGATCTGGGGGGTTATTTGGGGTCGGGGGGAGTTATTTGTGGTCTAGGGGATTGTTTGGGGTCTGGGGGGTTATTTGGGGTCTGGGGGCCGGTCTGGGTCTGGGGGGATTGTTTGGGGTCGGGGGGTTATTTGGGGTCGGGGGGGGTTGTTTGGGGTCTGGGGGGTTATTTGGGGTCTGGGGGTTTATTTGGGGTCTGGGGGGCCGGCCTGGGTCTGGGGCTCTCTCTGACCCCCCTCCCCCAGGCCAGGCCCTGCCCCCGGCCCCCCCGTGTCCCTGTACCTGTTCCCGGGGAGGGGGGGCTCTGCCCGCGCCCCCGAGCCCCCCCACCCCCGGGGGGGCAGCGCCGACCCCGACCCCGACCCCGACCCCGACCCCGACCCCGACCCCGACGGGTTCTGCGTCCTCGAGGCCCCCGAGACCCCCGAGCCGGTGAGTGGGGGCGGGGGTTTGAGGCGTGGCCCGAGGTCCGAGCGGCCGCCTCGGTCACACCCGCCCCCCGCCCCCCGCCCCGCCCAGGCCGCCCCCCGCCTGCGCTGGCTTCGCCCCGGGCCCCTGCGGCTGCTCCCGGGCACTTCGCGGCCCCGCGCGGGGAGCGGACCAGCTGCGCCCCCGGGCTGCCGCCCCGCGCCGCGCCTCGTGCTGCGCGACCTGAGCCTCACCTGGGCGCTCTTCGGGGGGCGGGACTTCGGGCCGGGCCCCGCCCCCGCCCGCGGCAGGTGGGACACACCTGGGGATGGGGGAATGACACACCTGGGGGGCTGGGACACACCTGGGGGTGGGGAAAATAACACACCTGGGGGCTGGGACACACCTGGGGAGGGACACACCTGGGGGTGGGGGAATGACACACCTGGGGGGCTGGGACACACCTGGGGGGACACGCCCGTGGGTGAGGGAGAATTAAAAACCTGGGGGCTGGAACACACCTGGGAATGGGGAAATGACACACCTGGGGGGCTGGGACACACCTGGGGAGGGACACACCTGGGGGTGGGGGGAATAACACACCTGGGGGGCTGGGACACACCTGGGCGTGGGACACGCCCGTGGGTGGAGCTGGGTGGGTGTGGCACACCCCAGAACAAGGGGTGAGGCATGGGGGGGCCGGGAGGGGCTGTGGGCGGGGCTGTGGGCGGGGCCGGGAGGGGCAATGGGAGGGGCCGTGGGCGGGGCTGTGGGCGGGGCAGGAGGGGCTGTGGGTGGGGCCGGGAGGGACTGTGGGCGGGGCAGGAGGGGCTGTGGGCGTGCCCGCGCTGACCCCGCCCGTGCAGGCCCCGCCCCCGCAGCGCAGGCCCCGCCCCTCGCGGTGGCGCAGCCGGGGGCGGCCCCGGGAGGATCCCGGATCAGCTGATGGAGCTGCACCTGGGCAAGGTGAGTCTGGGGTGCACCTGGGCAAGGTGAGTCTGGGGTGCACCTGGGCAAGGTGAGAGTCTGGGGTTTGGGGGTGCACCTGGGCAAGGTGAGTCTGGGGTGCACCTGGGCAAGGTGAGTCTGGGGTTTGGGGGTGCACCTGGGCAAGGTGAGTCTGGGGTGCACCTGGGCAAGGTGAGTCTGGGGTGCACCTGGGCAAGGTGAGTCTGGGGGTTTGGGGTGCACCTGGGCAAGGTGAGGGTCTGGGGGCTCAGGGTGCACCTGGGCAAGGTGAGTCTGGGGTTTGGGGGTGCACCTGGGCAAGGTGAGTCTGGGGGTTTGGGGGTGCACCTGGGCAAGGTGAGTCTGGGTGCACCTGGGCAAGAGTGAGTCTGGGGGCTCAGGGTGCACCTGGGCAAGGTGAGGGGGGCTCAGGAGGGGCCATGGGAGGGTCCTGGGGCAGGTTTGGGGGGGTCGCTCGGGCCTGGGGGGCTCCAGGGGGGATTCTGTACAGTCTGGGGGGGGGGCCAAGGGGGGCAGCTGGGGAGTTTTGGGGTCCTGGGGCGGTAATTTGGGGGCAGGTTGGTGGGGAGAAGGTTGGGGGGAGGCAGGGTTCGGGGCCCGGGGTGGATTTTGGGGTTCTCGGGTGGATTTTGGTGATTCCAGGTGGGATTTGGGGGATCTCTGGGTGGGTTTTGGGGTTCCCAGGTGGGTTTTGGGGTTCCCAGCGCGGGTCTCAGGGTCCCCTCCCCCAGGTGTGCCTGCAGCACGACTACGTCGCGGCCGAGCCCGGGGGGCTCCCGGGGGAGCTCCCGGGGGGGCGCCCTGGGCCCGGGGGAGGTGCCCACGTCCCGCCTGGTGCTGCTGGTGCCGGAGCTGGAGCTGCGCGACCGCCTGGGGGGGGCGGGACCCCCGTTCCTGAGCCGGCACCGCTGGCGCCCCGGCCCACAGCCCCCACGGTACCCCAGCGGGACCCCAAACGGGACCCCAAACGGGACCCCAAAACGGGACCCCAGAACAGGACCCCAAAAGCGGGACCCCGAGCCTGAGACCCCAAAACGGGACCCCAAAGCGGGACCCCAAAGCGGGACCCCGAGTCTGAGACCCCAAAACGGGACCCCAAAGCGGGACCCCAAAGCGGGACCCCAAAGCGGGACCCCGAGCCTGAGACCCCAAAACGGGACCCCAAAGCGGGACCCCAAAATGGGACCACGAGTCTGAGACCCCAAAACGGGACCCCAAGCGGGACCCCAAGCGGGACCCCAAAGCAGGACCCCAAAAGCGGGACCACGAGTCTGAGACCCAAAATGAGACCCCAAATCTGAGACCCGAGCGGGACCCCAAAATGGGACCCCAAAATGAGACCCGAGTCTGAGATCCCAAATGGGACCCCAAATGGGACCCCCACGATACCCGAATCTGAGACCCCAAATGTGACCCCCCACATCTGAGACCCTCCCGAATCTCAGACCCGCACTCGACTCCCACAAAATCCCCAAATCTGTCCCCAGCTCTGACCCACCCCCCGGCCTGAGACCCTCCCCAAATCTGACTCCAAATCTGCCCCCAAAACCCCCCAGAACTGCCCCCTTTTCTCGCCGCCCACCCCTGACCCCCGTGCCCCCAGCTCTGGCTCAAGGCTCTGCGGGTCCTGCCCCTACGCCCCCGGGGCGTCCCGAGTGCTGCCTCCGGGTCACGGTGACCCCCTGCGCCTGCACATCGACCAGGTGGGGCGGGGGGCACGAAGAGGTTGGGGAGTCCTGGGGAGGGGTTTGGGGAGTCACGGCGACCCCTGCGCCTGCACATCGACCAGGTGGGGGGCGGGGGGCACGGGGAGATTTGGGGGTCCTGGGGAGGGGTTTGGGGGTCACGGTGACCCCTGCGCCTGCACATCGACCAGGTGGGGCGGGGGCACGGGGGTTTGGGGGTCCTAGGGAGGGGTTTGGGGTGTTCGGGGGAGGAGCTCGGGCTGTGTTTAGGGGAGTGTTTGGGTGATTTTGGGGTGTGTTTTGGGCTGTTTTGGGGTGGTTTTGGGGGAGTGTTTTGGGAATTGGTTTTAGGGGTGGTTTTGGGGGTGTTTTGGACTGGTTTTGGTGTGTGTTTGGGGGGTGTTTGGGGTGGTTTTGGGGTGGTTTTGAGTGGTTTTGGGCTGTTTTTGGGGTGGTTTTGGGGGGGTGTTTTGGGCTGTTTTTGCGGTGTGTTTTTGGGGGTGTTTTGGATGTTTTTGGCGGTCTCACGGTGTCCTTGCCCCCCAGGACAGCGCTGATTTTCCTCAGGGATTTAGCCAGCGCTTCATCGCCCACCTGAGCCCCCCAGGACCCCCCAGGACCCCCCCGGTACCGCGGCACGGGAGGGGGGAGTAGCTATTATTTGGGGAGTGGGCACGGCGATTTTGGGAGTCCCCTCACTGTCCCCTCCGTCACTTTTGCAGCCCCCTGGGATCGGGGACCCCCCTGGCCGGAGCCGCCCCCGAACGAGGACCCCGAAACAGAGACCCCCGATCTACTTCCGGTGGGACTGGGGACACTGGGGAGGCGCTGGGAGGGGACACGGGGCGAGTGGGAGGGACAGCGCTGTCCCCGTGGCCTTGGGGCTGTCCCCAGGGCAGTTCCGGCTGACAGCGCTGTCCCCATCTGTCCTGTCCCTGTCCCTGTCCCTGTCCCATCCCTGTCCCATCCCTGTGTCTGTCTCTGTCCCTGTCCCCGTCCCTGTCCCTGTCCCATCCCTGTCCCGTCCCTGTCCCTGTCCCTGTCCCATCCCTGTCCCATCCCATCCCTGTCCCTGTCCCATCCCTGTCCCATCCCTGTCCCTGTCCCATCCTGTATCTGTCCCTGTCCCTGTCCCTGTCCCTGTCCCTGTCCCTGTCCCTGTCCCTGTCCCATCCCTGTCCCTGTCCCTGTCCCTGTCCCTGTCCCTGTCCCTGTCCCTGTCCCATCCCTGTCCCTGTCCCTGTCCCTGTCCCTGTCCCTGTCCCTGTCCCTGTCCCATCCCTGTCCCTGTCCCTGTCCCCAGCGAGTTCCGCTTCACCGCCGATGTCCCCGTCTGGCTCGACTATCGCGGCAAGCGCGTCACCATGGAGCAGGTGACAGGGGCGGGGCCAGGTAACAGCGCCACAGCCCTGTCCCCAGTGCATCCCCAGTAACCCTGTCCCCTCCCTGTCCTCCCTGTCCCTCCCTGTCCCCAGGGCGCCCTGGCCGGGATCCTGATCGGGCTCGCGCGGCTCAACTGCTCCCAACTGCGGCTGAAGCGGCTCTGCCACCGCCAGGGGGTGGGACAGGGGACACTGGGGGCACTGGGGGACACTGGGGGACACTGGGGACACTGGGGACACTGAGGGGACGGGGGGTGGCATAATGGGACGGGGACACAATGGGGACAGTGGGGGGACAATGGGGACAGTGGGACAGGGGAGACGAAAAGGCGGTGGGGCCTGGGGATGCTTCGTGTCCCCAGAGTCACCATGCCCGTGTCCCCCGTCCCCCGTGTCCCCCTGTCCCCGTGTCCCCCCGTCCCCCGTGTCCCCCCGTCCCCGTGTGCCCCCCGTCCCCGCAGGCTGCTGGGGCTCGGCCGGGTCGTGTCCTACGCGGTGTCCGAGTGGCTCCGGGACATCCGGTGTCACCAGCTGCCGGGGCTGCTGGGCGGGGTGGCCCCGGTGCACGCGGTGCTGCGGCTCTGTGAGTGTCCCCGCGCCCCGCGCCGCCGGTGTCCCTGTTGCGCCGGTGTCCCCATGTCCCTGTCCCCATGTCCCTGTCCCTGTCCCTGTCCCCTCAGGGCGCGCTCTGCAGGACCTGCTGCTGCTGCCGCTGCTGGGGGCGGGCCCCCGGGGAGTGACGCGGGGGTGACCCGCGGTGTCACCGCCCTCAGGGGCCGCCTCGGCCAGCGCGGCCATCAGGCTGGGGGCGCGGCTGCTGCGGGCGCTGCAGGTGGGGCCCCGAAACCGCCCCAGGACCCCGGGACCCCCAGAATCCCCGCCCGGGGAGTCGGGGGTCCCCGCTGTGTGCGGGGGCTCCGGGCCTGACCTCTGCCCCCCAGGCTCTGGCCGAGGCCCTCTATGGACTCGTGGCCCCCAGGACCCCCGGCTCCTCGCGGCGCCCCCGGAGCCCCGGGGCCAGCAGCACCTGCGCCCCCAGTACGGACCAGTAGGGACCAGTATGGCCGGGCTGGGGAGGGGGGCGGTTTGGGGTCGGGGGATCCCGGTATGGGCTGGGGGCGGAGGGGCTCCCAGTGTTCCCCAGTCTGGGGTCGGGGGAGCCCGTGCCCCCCAGTACCGCCAGTACCCCAGTACCCCCCGTTTCTCTCCCCAGCGCGCCCCCCGGAACGAGGCGGCCCCGCCCCCACCGAGGGAACGGGGGCCCCGTCCTCCCCGCGGCCCCGCCCCCAATAAACTGGGAGAGACTGGTTCTTACTGGGAGAGACTGGCTCTTACTGGGGCGGGGACTGGCTCTTACTGGGAGAGACTGGTTCTTACTGGGATCGGGACTGATTCGTACTGGGATCAGGACTGGTTCTTACTGGGATTGGGGCTGGTTCTTACTGGGATCGGGACTGGTTCTTACTGGGGGCGGGGCTGGTTCTTACTGGGAGGGTCGGGGGCGGAGTTCGCGCGCCGCGGGGGCGGAGCAGACGAGGCGGCCCCGCCCTGTGACGTCACAACAACGCGCGTGTCGTCATCGCTCTGCGTCGCGCGAGGAGCGCGCGGGACGGCGCCGGTCGGTGGGGGAGGGCGGGGGAGGGGTCCCCAGGTGGGGAGGGGCCGTAACTGCCCTGGGGGGCTCAGGGGTTCCCAGCACGGCCCAGTTGGGGCTCAGGGGTTCCCAGTTCGGCCCAGTTGGGGCTCAGGGGTTCCCAGTACGGCCCAGTTTGGGCTCAGGGGTCCCAGTACGGCCCAGGTGGGGCTCAGGGGTCCCAGTACGGCCCAGGTGGGGCTCAGGGGGTCCCAGTTCGGCCCAGTTGGGGCTCAGGGGTCCCAGTTCGGCCCAGGTGGGGCTCAGGGGGTCCCAGTTCGGCCCAGTTTGGGGCGGGGCGATCCCGGGGTGGCAGGGGGCTCAGGGGGTCCCAGGGTGGGGTCCAGGGACACCGGGGGCACTGGGGACACTCGGGGCCGCCCGCAGGGATGAGCAGCGACCTGGACGTGTTCGTGGGGAACACGACGCTGATCGATGAGGAGGTGTACAGGCTGTGGCTGGACGGGCACTCGGGTACGGCCGGGGCCTGGGCACGGCTGGGCACGGCTGGGACACGTTTGGGACGGCTGGGACACACCTGAGCACACCTGGGGGCTGCGCGGTGTGCCCGGTGTGCCAGTGTCCCCAGTGTCCCCAATGTCCCCGGTGTCCCCAGTGTCCCCGGTGTCCCCGTCCCTGTCCCGCAGTGGCCGAGGCGGTGGCGCGCCGCCTGCGCGGGGGGGTCCTGGAGCGCGAGGGCACCTCGGTGGCCGTGCTGCAGAGCGACACCCGCGACCACTACCGCACCTTCCAGATGCTGGAGCGGCTGCTGCACGCCCCGCCCCGGCTGCTGCAGCAGCTGCTCTTCAGATCCC
This sequence comes from Luscinia luscinia, assembly GCA_034336685.1. Taxonomy (NCBI): domain Eukaryota; kingdom Metazoa; phylum Chordata; class Aves; order Passeriformes; family Muscicapidae; genus Luscinia; species Luscinia luscinia. The sequence continues at coordinate 271 of JAKWBO010000200.1, read as the reverse complement.
CCCGAGCGGCAGGCGCTGCTCGTGCAGCGGTACTGGGGGCACTGGGGGCACTGGGGGCAATGGGGGCACTGGGGGCAATGGGGGACTGGGGGCAATGGGGGACTGGGGGCAATGAGGGGACTGGGGGGCAATGGGGATACTGGGGGAACTGGGGGGACAATGGGGGCAATGGGGGACTGGGGGCAATGAGGAACTGGGGGACTGGGGACACTGGGGGCAATGGGGGCACTGGGGGCACTGGGGGCACTGGGGGAACTGGGGGGACAATGGG